>CAOKZL010000242.1:600000-828623 GCA_948472985.1 Iguana delicatissima
ATTGGAGAAGTCCTGTAATAATTCAACAAAAGAGCCATTGATTTAGCAATGAGATTTTATGGGGCAAAATAGAATTGATTTTGTTTATATGGAACTATGTTATGACATACGTATATACAAACAATCATATCATGAAACTGCCCCCTCCCACTAAAATTATTGTCTTCATAAAACTCTGCCTCTGAAGGGATGGAGAAAGTGGTTTGTAAGTGCTGCCACTTAAGCATGATTAAGTATTCATTACTGCCCCAAAATTTTAAAAAAAGATGGTGGCAAATACATGTGTATTGAATGCATGTGGTTTATAATAGATGGGAAATTTTGCCTCCTCAGATGTTTTTGTCTACAGCTCCCATCACCTCCATAAACATAACCAGTGGTGAGGGATTGTGGAAGTTGTAGTCCAAACTATATGAAGAGCCTACAGTTCCCTACTCCTGGTAGAGAAGACAAAAAAGAATGATTCAGATCCCACAGAGAGCCAGAGAATGGAAATAAATCAAAGATGCAGAGACAAAAGCTGGCAGTAGTAAATCCCATTCATTTTAAGCATGAATTATTCTAGAGCGTTACTTATCTGGTTTAACACTTTATTATCTTTGTAAAACTCTACCACTGGAAGGCTAAAGAAATGCTCATCTGTACTCTAGTCAGATGAAAACCCTCAGAATTTGGAGTTCAGGGGATACTAGTTCTACCCCTTGGTATATAGAAAAGATTGGAGTTGTGTGTATGTCTTTGTATCTTGTGGGATTGGAACTTGAGAATTCCTAACCATTGTCTATGCTAAGACTGATGGAAGTTACAGTCCAGCAAAATCATGTGGAGAGCCACATGATTTCCACCTCTGAAGTAAAGAAATGCTTCTTGTAATGAGGCATGAAGAAAAAAAAAATAGCTTTTCTCATCCCATCTCTTTACTGAGAGATTGAAGTTTTTTTGCTGTTTGTCTGTCAACTTCTATCTAACTGGAATTTCTTCTTGTTTACCATTTTGGTCCCAAGGTTACAAACAGCAGGATTGCCCGGTATGCAGGTGAACATTAATGCAGTTGGCTGTCCACATTTCTAGGGTTAGGGGTGCAGGATTCTCACAAAGTGGAAAAATCTGTGTCTGTGGGAAAGGGGCTGAGGCATGATGGGGAGAACAGACAGCCAGGGTTCAAACTACATCCGGGGAAAGTAGAGGGAAAGGGAATGAGTTGGCATGGTGGCCCTATAATTCCTCTCTTTCATACTCATCTCTTTCCTTGGGTGTGTGAGACATCGAAATAGGATTTAGGGTGCTGAGAAATTGGGCTGGGAGCTATCCTTAGCTGGCTGGGCGGCAGGAGGAGGAGGAGGAGCAGCAGCAGCAGCAGAGCTGGGTTTTAGAGTGGCATGGCCTGGCTGGAACTGCCAAGAGGGAAGGTTCCCCTGAAGTAGAAGTGACTGAGGTGGTGGGGCAGGGGCTGAAGAAACTTCCAGATAATCAAATCTGTGAAAATCAAACCTGCAAATGTTGACTGTATTCCAGGATTCTCTTCAGATTTCGATTTTCTTGATATTTTATGATGGGAGAATAAGCAGCTGGCTTTCTAGCTATTCAATAAAGCAAACAAAACAGTTTATGCATCTGTACACTTTGCTTGGAGAGATCCCTCACACCACATAGACCAATAAATCCATTCAAGTTATTAATCCAGGCTCTAAAGGAGCTCTCCGAGGTGGTGAACCTATTTAAGATAGGGTTGCATTGAGTGAGAACTGTAGTTACCTTTACATACCTTCCTTATTTCAACACAGCTATTATTACAGAGTAAACTATATCCACTAGCAAGTACTAACAGCTCTATCTGTTCCATCAACATTTTGTGGTATGGTAAATATAGTGTTCTCACTCATCCTGGGGGGTTGCAGTCAGCAGCGTTGGTGTCTCTCTGACACAATTGCACTAGGCATACTTCCCCTGAAGAGCAGCAAGAAGTCTGTGTATATTCTGCATATATTATGCTGTGCACAATCTGCTTTTACTACCGTTGTTTCTTTATTGTATCACAAAATCATAAAACAAATTTTAAAGCTGCCTTGGATCTATCATGGGAGAAAGGTGGAATATAAATTCAATAAATAAAATAAAATAATACAGCATCTTATAAGTGTTTAAAATAGTGAGCCCTGTCTCTCAAAGTGACTATAATTAAATGCTCGGGGTGTCCTGGACAAAGCGCACTCTCTCAATCTCAGAGGAAGGCAGTGGTACGCCTCTGAGTAAATTTTGCCAAAAAACCCCTGTGATACATTCACCATAAATCAGAGTCAACCTAAAGACACAAAGGAACAGGAAAGAGCTGATTTTGACATGAGTGGACTCTTGCTGTTTGTTTTTTTCTGGCAAAACCCTGGACTGTTTTTGTTGTTGCTGCTGCTGCCAACGTTATCATTGTATATAATTAACAATGAGCACTGTGCCCAAACAACAGTGGTCCACAGGTTCTCCAAATAGTATTAACTCTCTTAACCCTGTAAGTTCACCCTCCACAGTACAGTATACAATTACTTTTAACTTTGTCTATTTTATTTTTATTTATTTGATTGATATCCCACCTGTCCCCAAAATGGGGCCTAAAATGGCTTACAATATAAGTGAAAACAAAGCAACTAAAACAATATGTGGTACAACTTTCTACTTTTACTTTCTACTTTCAACAACTAAGTTTCAGGGCCTAAAATCTAGAAAATGTAATGATTTTCCAAAAATTTGGTTCTAGTTACCTTGTGATGCTTTTTATAGATCTACCTTTTTATTTAGCTGTGAATATATTTGTGTGTGTGTGTGTGTGTATAAATTATATTTCTATTCTATTATGTATTTTTTTTTACAGAAGGTAAAGAAATAACTAATAGCTATACCTGGCTTTTAAGAATTACTCAGATCTATGTATGTCACTGTGGGCAGGATTTTAGAGTTAAAGTAGCATTACTCTGGGGCATAGTGAGAAATTAAAATGGTGGCCCAGATGAAAATGAGCAGCTTCATCTAGGTGTTTCGACAGGTTCTGCTATTGTTACAAAGTATTTTTTTTAATCACTAATATATATCATACCCTCCTGTGTATCTGAGCTCCTTCCTCTTTCTTCATAGACAGCTATTGCAACACACATTATGTCTTTGTCATCCAAACAGTGCGAACATTAGTGAGTTGATAGTCCATTGTCTGTGCTGCAACTTCCATTGTTCCACACTTGGAACGGCACATATCCTCCACCATCACAAGCTATCTTTTGGGTGCAAACACTCCAGATTCCAGGATGCCCAGTACAGTCTCTCAAAGGTCTACCTGTCACCCTGTCCAGCTGGCTCCTGAATGAGAACTATCCTTAGGTCCTACCTAAGCCAAGCTGCATTTCAGCTCTTCACTACTCTTCTGGACTGGTAATTATAACTCAAAAACTTCAGCCTCTCTATCTATAATTTTTCCACCCTTTATCCTTCAGTTAACTCTTGTGTGAATGTTTGTGTGTATCTTGTGTGCATGCATGAGTGACTTCCCCTCAATAAAACACCATTTTAGTTTACTTTTGAATCTCTGGCTGGTTTTTTTCCTGCGTGAGCCCGTAAACATCGGTAGAACGGTCTCGTTAAGTTACCCCCTCTCGCAAGTCTCCTCTTTGAGCTAATTATTCCCCACTTTTGCACGGAGGTACTGGCATTGCAAGGTGGTCCTTATGGCACCTACGTTTTGGGGTAACATTGTCTGTGACAAATCGGGACAATTAAATGTTATTGACATATTACTGTGGTTGTTTTCTTTTTATCAAGTTGGGATCTGCCAATTATCTTGTATTATAATTTCAATTTAATTCTTCAAGTATCAATACTGAAGTAGACAAAACAGCAGCAGCTGCACACAGGAGGGAGGTATTGACATATTCTAGATAACAAAAATATCATTAGAAAAATCCTCAGAGGGAGAAAAGTCTCCCAAATGTCCTGGTGCACCTTGACCACAAAGCGCAGACTGACTGTTGGAGGGGGAAAAAATCAGAAATTGGGGGAAGAGAAAATGAAATGGAATATTACAAAAAAAGGACAACAGAAGAAGGAGGCATATATAAAAATTACAGAGAACTATCTTCTTGTTAAGATAGGTCACCAACAGACCCCAATGAAAAAGAGAGGCAAGCCTTGGAATATAAATAGATTTCTATATTGTTTTGTATATATATAGAAAATAATGTCTTGTTTGTACAGTCAGTCCTTCACGTTTATGGGTTTCAGTTGCATGGATCTGATCGCTTGCAAGTTTTTCCAAGCCTTGTCCCTCCACCTCAAGTGCTTCTTTCTTGGGGGAACCTTTCCTCCAAGCAGCTCTGATCAGGCTGCACAATCCTTTAAAAACTCACCTCTGGTCCTCCTCCTCCTCCTCCTCCTCCTCCATCAGCTGCTTCCTGGCCAGCTAAGGATGACTCCCAGCACAATTTCTTAGCCTAACAAACCTTCTTCCGATGTCTCCCCCACAGCCAGGGAAGGAGATGGCAAGATGAAGAAGTATAGGGCCATCAGGCTGACCCACCCGCTTTCCCTCTCCTTTCCTTGACCAAAGCCATTTCCTCACTAGGCTGTTATAAGCGCTATGATTCCACTTTCAACATCCTATGGAATCCTGGGGTTTGCAGTTTCAGCTCCCAAACTGTAAACCCCAGGATTCCATAGGACGTTGAAAGTGGAATCATAGCGCTGTAACAGCCTAGTGCGGAAATGGCCCTAGTTTGGACTATGGTGCCCTCTCTCCCCGGCATATTTTGGCCCCCTTCCCACAGACACATATATATTTTGATATTTGCAGTTTTTCCACTTTTACAAGAGTCCTGCACCCCTCACCCTAGAGAATATGGAGGGCCAGCTGTATGACTTTTTACTTGATTTTTTCTCTATCTTAGTTTGATGTGTAAAGTAGCATGAGATGTCTGCTTATACATTATATCTATTATATCTGTTTTACTTTATGTTCTGTCTATAGTTGTGAATATATATGCATTGTCTTTTTCTGAAAGCCATTGAAGAAGGCTATATAAATAGTTTATGGCTGCAGTATGTTGGACTATTTATTAGAATAAACACAATATTTGTCCTTTTGCAGTGCGTTGATTTCTTCATATAAACTGTTAGGCTACTCAAACCTGTACCCAAAGGTTTTTTTGGGAGGGCAGGGGAGCTAGGTGCCATACAGTAAGTAGTGTGTGAGCATAATTTGTATATGCTGCTATAACACACCTCTGCATCCTCTGTGTATGTGTGTGTGTTTGAGCCTCAATTTCACATTCAGTGGCAGTTAGAAGGCTACAAATGAGAGGAAGCTGTACAGCCTGGAATGGGACATCACTAGCACAGAACACAAGTGGCATCATGGAGTCCAACAAAAGTTTATGTGGTGTGAAGAACATTTTAAAAAAGCAGAAGATGCAGCTATTAGGCCTAAATCAACAAACATAGTACTTCAGGATGTTTGGAGTGTTTTCTGGGATCACTGCCCATATTGGCAACTTCACAATATGTGTCAAGAATACACTGACAGCGTCACAAGATGTGAAATATTGCATCTAGCCAGGAGATGTAGGGAGAAGGTCAGAAAAGCTAAAGCGTAGAATGAATTCCGGCTTGCCAGAGACATTAAAAACAATAAAAAGGGCTTTTTTAGGTATGTCTGCAGCAAAAGGAAAAAGAGATGATAGGGTCACTGCATGGAGAAGATGGCCAATTAATAACGGGGAAGAGAGAAGGCAGAACTACTCAACACCTTCTTTGCCTCAGTTTTCTCCCAAAAAGATAGAAGTATTTAACCTGGGGAATGGGGAACAGGTGAGGAAGCAGGAGAAATGTAGCACAGAATAAGTAAGAAGTAGTACAGGAATATCTGGCTAAACTAGATGAATTCAAGTCTCCAGGGCAGATGAATTACATCCAAGGATATTAAAAGAACTGGCAGAAGTCATTTCTGAACTACTTACAATAACTTTGAGAACTCTTGAAGAACAGAAGTCCCAGCAGACTGAAGGAGGGCAAATGTCATCCCCATCTTCAAGAAGGGGAAAAAAAGAGGACTCAAATAATTATCGCCCAGTCACCTTAAATCAATACCTGGAAAAATCCTAGAGCAGATCATTAAATGGTTAGTTTGTAATTACTTAGAAATGCTGTAATTTCTAAAAGTCAACATGGATTTCTCAGAAATAAGTCATGCTAGACTAATCTTATCTCTTTTTATGATAGGATTACAAGCTTGATAGATGAAGGGATTGCTGTCGATGTAGCATATCTTGATTTCAGTAAGGCCTTTGACAAAGTTCCCCATGACATTCTTGCAAAGAAGCTAGTAAAATGCAGGCTGGATGGGGCTACTGTTACGTGGATTGGCAATTGGTTGACCAACCAAACCCAAAGGGTGATCACGAATGGCTGCTTTTCATCCTGGAGAGAAGTGACTAGTGAGGTGCCAAAGGGTTCTGTCCTGGGCCCAGTGCTATTCAACATCTTCATCAATGACTTGGATGAAGGAGTGAAGGGCATGTTGATCAAATTTGCAGATGACATCGAATTGGGAGGGCTTGCTAATAGACCCAGAGGACAGGATCAAATTTCAAAATGACCTTGACAGATTGGAGAGCTGGACCAAAGCTAACAAAATGAATTTCAACAGAGAGAAATGTAAAGTCCTACATTTAGGCAGAAAAAATGGAATGCACAAACATAGGATGGGGGACGCATGGCTGGATAGCAGTATGTGTGAAAGGGATCTAGGAATCTTGGTAGATCACAAGCTGAACATGAGGCAGCAGTGTGATGAGGCAGCCAATAAAGCCAACATGATTCTAGGTTGCATCAATAGGAGTATGGTGTCTAGATTGAGGGAGGTAATGGTACCACTCTATTCTACATTGGTTATGCCTTATTTGGAATACTGTGTCCAGTTCTGGGCACCTCAGTTCAAGAAGGTTGACATGCTGGAATGTGTCCAAAGGAGGCGACCAAAATAATGAAGGTTCTGGAACCAGGAGTGGCTTAGGGTATGTTCAGTCTGCAGAAGAGAAGGTTAAGAGAGAACGTGATAGCCATGTTTAAATATTTGAAAGGATGTCATGAGGAGGGAGCAGGCTTGTTTTCTGCTGCTCCAGAGACTAGGACAAGGAGCAATGGATTCAAGCAGCAGGAAAGGACATTCTACCTGAACCTCAGGAAGAACTTCCTGACAGTCAGAGCTGTCCAGCAGTGGAACCTGCTGCCTCGGAATGTGGTAGAGTCTCCTTCTTTGGAGTTTTTAAAGCAGAGGCTGGATGGACATATGTTGAGAATGATTTGATGCGTGTTCCTGCATAGCAGGGGGTTGGACTCGATGGCCTCTTCCAACTCTATGATTCTATGATTCTGTGATCTTGCCATTACTTTACTTTACAAAGTACAGCTCAGTAGTATGGATATTGCTTATTTCCAGTAACCAGTGGGTTAATGATATGACTTATAGAGTAGCATGACATTGCATCTCCAGAGGATTTTGAGAGACATCCCTCAGTCCATCTGATTCCCATGCATATTAGAAAGGTGTGAAAAATTCTGGAGTTTTTGGAGCTGTGGTTGTCAAGAACAGTGTCTTGAGATGTGAGAGGGAATAAAAACAGAGACTCAGATAGCTTTCTCTGTTTTATCTGATGGCATGTGAGGAAGCATGATTTAAGATGAACAGTAAGGTCCAAATTGCCAGTGTCTCTGCTGTGAACTTCATGAGGCCACATTACCAATGTCAGTGTGAGCAGACTAGGGATCTTGTGTAGAGAGCTATGACAGGATTTTATGTTTCTTTTGAAATTGGATGAATGCCAATTCAAAACAGATTTTCTAAACTTAATTTTCTTATGATAAATCTGGGAGAGGTAGCTTCATGTTTACGGTGCTTTCAGATCTTCTTTAGCTAACTATTTAGAATGAATTCTTTCTTCTTTTCTTCCTTGCTCATATTCCACTTGTTTGGTACACTAGTGAGATTTCTCATATTTTCCAGAGAAAGGAAGGGAAGGGCTCTGGAAAAGATCAGGGATGAAAGAATGAAGATAATATATGCTTGGAGGCATCCAGACCTGCCACTAGCCCAAGGGGCCCAAATGTCCTGAACACAAGTCAGCAAGTGTCCGAAAGTACAGGTTGTTGGTGTGAGATGTGGTTGAGTTCTCAGTCCAGTCTGGGTCAGTCATGGGTTATCTGAGCAAGATGAAGGAAGAAGGACAAAGGTGGTCCAAGAATTGTATAAGCAGGTTAGAAGTCCACAAACATGAGCCAGCAAACAATAAACAGAATAATCCAAAGGTAGCCAATCCAAGGTCAAGACAAAACAATCAGTCAACCAGATAAAACAGTTGTCAGCACTAAGGCTGAGAGAGACTACTGGGATATTTATCAGCAGCTCCTTCAAGGCCATAGCTGCCTCGTTAATGCCTAATTAGGTCAGTGTTTGTTAGGCAATTTATAGCAATAGCATGTGTATTTCTATACCGCTTATCAGCTAAGTGCTCTCTAAGCGGTTTACAATGTGTTAGCTAATTGTCCCCAACAAGCTGGGTACTCATTTTATCGAGCTGCAGAAGAATGGAAGGCCGAGTCAACCTGGAGTCCGGCAGGATTGAACTCACAACATTGTGGCTGCAGTACTGGCACTTAACCACTGTACCACCAGCACTCCTTCTAACTCGTGCATTAGAAGAAAGAGAGGAGTTTTTCTGAGAGAGAAAAAGAAAGAGAGAGAAGTTGTGTTAGTTTATATGAGGTGTTATTTATTACTGATTATTGTACATCAGATGAGTGCTTGTTCTGGGTGTTCCCTTGTTACATAAATAAGTCTTTGTAAGATCTCTTAAAAATACATGTTGAATTCTGCTGTTTTGATCTGATAATTCAAAGACTAGCATATCTCACTTCACATTCTGGTTTTGAGGTATACAGCCAAGAATACAAATAGGTAAGCCCTACTGTTCTGCTAAAAAAATTAGCAGAGACTAGCAGTTGACATTTTGGGGGAATCTCAGGGGAAGTATGGACTCAGTGACCTCTGGGGGTCATAAATACATCACATCTGACTAAGGTACTATTGTTTTTGAGCTGGGATTGTCCTGCAGTCAAAATATAGCAGCGCCACTAGCTTTAAACCCTATTCTGACAAAACTAAAGGTATCATCTGAAAATATGAAATCTACAATTGCAAAAATGCCATCATATATATCTCAGATTTCATCTCTTAAGGGACTTATGGTTCTTTATACTCTCCAACTGGTCCCCTTTTTGAAGGCTGTTGCCCTCAAAATCCAAGCAACAATACAACAAAGATAAGCAATGGATGATAATAAAATATGGAGCCAGCTTGGTAGAGTGGTTTGAGCATTGGACTATGACCCTGGACACCTGGGTTTGATTCGGTGCTCAGCCATGGAAACCCACTGGGTGATCTTGGGTGTGTCACGTTCTCTTAGCCCCAGAAAATTGCATGGTAATTTCACCTTAGATTCACCATACATTGGAAATGACTTGAAGACACACAGCAACAACAACAAACAACAACAACAACAACAACAGTAATGTGCATACTATGTATGGTTTGGTGCAGAGTCCAAGAATGAAAAGGTTTGCTCAGCAAACTGCCCAAATATTGATGGCATTGATAACAGTATTGTTGTTGCAGGTGTAGTACAGCTGCTTTGCAGTCAAATCTGACACTTATTAGATTCATGTTTCTTTCTCTTCCAGTTTCTGCCCGTGCAATGAATTTTGAAGTGTCATTGACCTAGAAAGCCAATTTTTTTTATTTTTCTACTAGAAGAGAACTTTGTTCATTGTCAACGCTTAGAAGATAACTACAGATGGCCATGACAGCGATTCTAAAAGACTGTTGACAGTGGGAGAGGCCATCTAAGTAAGCATCAGCAGTAGGAGAGCAAACCCACTCCAGGCAAAATCAAAGGGTTGCCAGGTGCAACTCAAAGAAGGTATAGCTGTGGTAGCTCACACCTGTTTCTCCTGCTTGTTTTTTTGCACCCTTGAAATGATGACCTAGTGTAGTACAGCTGTGAAAATGGAAATTTTCATGTGAGGGACTATAAGAAAAGAACTGAAAATAAAACTACCAGAACTGTAAAGTCTTTACTTAAATCTACAATCTGGCCGTATTATCTGCAGACGAAAAAGGTACTAGGATCTAGAAAAAGTGCAAAAAAGTGATAACATGGCTAGATCGATAATCTTTCAGGAGAGGTTACAACATATGAGGCCTTCTAATTTAGAGGAAAAGTTAGCTAAGGAAGATGTACTAAAAGACTAAAAGCAGCCATTCCCAACTATGTTTTGGCCACAGTCCCCTTAGGAGCTCTTCTCAGGTTCCAGGGCTCTCCTGTCACACGGAGATACAACACAAACAGAAAATCGTTTATTATTGAACACCAAGAACACTTGAACGTTCTGCCATATTGGACAAAACTATCAGGTGTAATGCGATCTTTGTGCTTGGTGCTTTTCTGCAAGTGATGATATCAGGCTCCAAATTAGACAATGACAGTTGGAAGTTACCTCTTGTCACGATATCAATTCTGTTCTTGGATTTTGTCAAGGAAACTGTTAAGTGGTATGTTGGAAAGATATTTTAAACAAGAGGGAAACTATTGACTCCAATTAAGGTTGCTGCTTGGATATTTCCTTGGTTCAGTTACCAGGGGTGCCACAAACTCTTGGGGCCGCCTTTCTCACAGTTTCAGTCTGTTGCTCCCTTCAAATATGCCACCCCCTGCTGAGAATGGCTGACTTAGAGAATGATATGGAGAAAATGGATGGGGGCAATGTGGAGTGTAAACAGTATTGTAACAGGCCGTGTTACTAGAATGTGGAGTCATTTAATGAAACTGTGTGATATGAGTGTCAGAACTTGTCAATAGCACACAGTTCAGCTATGGAATTCACTGCTCCAAATTGTGGTGATGGCCACGTACCTAGCTTTGAAATAGAAATAGCCAGATTAATGGAGCATAAAACTATACTTGGTTAAAGAAGACAAAACAGAAATAAGGGAAGTCTCCTTATTTTTAAAAAAACAGAGCAGTAATAGAAGCCTCTGTATCCTCACAGACTGCAACAGTGTATGTAAAATTGTCATTACCAAGTATGTAAAGTTTGTGTACATGTTTAATTGCTCTCATTTCTGTTGATCTACATTATGTTATCTTTATTCTTTATTGTTTATTGACAAATACACAGCATTTAGTGTTACTCTCCTTTGGTCTATTGCTAATTAATGATGACTACCCTTTTTCTCTGAGCTCAGAGGTGGTTTGTCTGTTGTTTCTAAAAATCAGGAACAATAGCATGAGTGGGCTGCTGCTTTGTGGGCTTTCTAGGAGCATCTGGTGGGCCACAGTGAGAAACAAAATGCCTTTGGTCTTATCTAGAGGAACTGCTCCTCTGTTATTTGTAGGGCAAATGAATCAAGTGGGAAACAGCCGAGAATGGCTGAAACTTGGGCCATTTCCACACCAGACTGTTATAGTGCTATCATTCCACTTTCAACATCCTATGGAATCCTGGAGTTTGCAGTTTAGGGAGGGGCTGGCTGTCCCCTCCCTAAACTGCAAAACCCAGGATTCCATAGGATGTTGAAATTGGAATGATAGCACTATAACAGTCTAGTGCGGAAATGGCCCAGATCATCTTGGTATTGACTGATGCATGTTCATTAGGTTGTAGCCTATTTTGTCACTGACTTTTGCAGAACTTAGAAGAGTTACTTTTTGGAACCTCCCCATTCCCCAGTATGGTCACTGGGATTCTGCGGGCTTTGATCCAAAAAGTCACTTTCCAAGGCTCAGATATATGATATATGCTGGCTTGTTCCACATGTAAGAGGAGATCATAGCTTCCCAAAAAGAAAATAATGCTTGGACAAACTAATGGCATGTGCTGTCCCCTTTCTCTTCTCTTTTATGCCTGTGAAGAGAAGATTGAAAGGTTATGCTTAACATTTTAGCCTAACTAGTGGTATAAGGATGCTGGAAGATGAGGGACATCATGACCTTTACATGAAGTCCTATGCGTTTGTATCATGACTTTATCCCTTTTGACATAAACAAGTGATTAAAGCATATAGTTCCCTTTTGCATAGTTCATATCTTGTGACAAGGCTGTGTTACACAGTGACATGATTGTCTTGGAATGGAGCTAGCATTTAGGAACCAAATTATGCTGGTTGAGCTATGTAGCCCAATACTGTTTACACTGACTGACTTTTCAAGATTTCTTTACTTTGAATTTTTAAAGTATTATTTACCCTGGCTCACTCTCCAAGGTTTCCTTTCTCCGAATTGTTTTTAATGAGATGTCAGGAACTGAACCTGAGATCATACAAAGAATGTGCTCTCTTATTGAACTATAGCCATTCCCATTTGTTCTTGCAACCTTTTCCACACTTTTTAAAATGAGGTACTCATTTTTAAAATAGACTAATGTGCTATCGCTAAACTGTTTTTAAAATATCTTTTATTGCCAAATTCTTCCCTACTGGTAGTAATCAATAGAGACTGGTGGAGCTATAGGAAGAACAAAGATACTTGCCAATATTCTCTGTTGCATCTTTAAATTAATTGTTCTAAATCTAAAATACTGAATGCTTTTAAAAACAATGGGTTGCCCCTAGAGGTACTATATTTAGACTACACATATTTCAGTGGGCTTACTTTGACCAAAGCTGGAGTCAGACTAGTTTTATTCTATCTTTTTCTTCAAAGCATGTTCATTTTCTTTGTTGTGAATGTCAGAAGGAAAGTGTTTAACAGAGTTGATGAGCTTGTTTGCCAAGTACAGCTGGAATGTCCAGGCTAATTCAAAATGATGAATCTTTGGAATGTTGTCCAAGTCTGGCTACACCCATCAGTAAATAGGTGTCCTCATAGATGTTTAGCTTTGCAAACAAATCCCACCCTGAAACCTTATGGTCTTTGTGAGTTTTTGTTTTCACTTTGGTCGGAGCTCAGGACTGGCTGAATGACACAAGCATGGGCTTTTTTTTTTTAAAAAAAAGATCCACATATACTTCAACAAATGACCAGTAAGGTACTGAGCAGATATTACAAAATCCTGGTCAAATCTTGAAAGTATCAACTTAAATGAGCTGTAACTGGGTAGGTGAGTGGGAATTACATTCCTTACAAATACCAGAGTTAGTTAAGTGTTGTAATAAAACAATGGGATTGAAATTTAAACTAGGATTACTTGGATTATTTTTAACTGCGAACAGCATTTAAATCTAGCTGCACATAAACAGCTTTCAGGAGTTTGCACAAATCTTGACTTTTCCTCTGGATCTCAGAAATTGTGTATATATTTGTAAATTTTATTTGGCAGGAAATTAAAACATAACAATGTAAAAAAAATTAATTGTCAAGTATGTTTATGGTTATAATACAAGCCAGGTGACTTATTTTCTCAAAGTATATGTTTCTGAGCATGTATGGGTATGTCCATGTGGTCACTTTGAGGCTCATCGGAAAGAAGTCTGCGTCTTGCCTTTGTAATAAGACAACGTCATAATGAAGCCAAAGTGGACATTCTTGGTAGGCAATGAACAGACTAGGGTTCCAACCCTACTGGATACTGTGAAATCTTAAGAAATACAAGCACGGTGTTTTTAGTTGTTAACAAGATACTAAATACCTGATACTGGTGACAGTTAAAATAGCTGAATGGACAAGACTCCTACTATGCAAAGTGCTAGAGCAAACTCAGGCCATTTCTGTTATAGTGTTATTATTCCACTTTCTTTCTTTTTTTAATTATATTCTTTATTCATTTTCCATTACAGCAACAATAAAATAACAATTAACATTTGACATATAACACATAACCACTTATACACTTACATTACCCACAAATCTAAAACCATCCATCCCCCAACCCCATCAACAAATCCTACTCCACAGCATTCATTCTTCCAGAGTTCTTCGTATTATTTCACACTTTTGTTTTCTCATTACTTACATAATATCTTCAGACCCCTTATTCCAATCATACTACTACTTCCTTATCATTCACCAGTATTCTTTCCTCATCCAACCTTTATCTACATTTCTCGTTCCACCTTCCCCCTTGGGATAAGCCCTTATTACTCCATTAAAAAAAAATTCTGGAAGTTTCATTCTTCTATTTTTACTCGTCATTTTACATGATCCCTTTGTCCTTTACTTATCTATATTCCCATCTCCACCTGTACATCTTACTTTTCTCTCTCTCCATTCCTATACTTCTTATGGGAATCCCTCTATACCTTTGATTACGTCTTATCTACTCTTATGTATTCTCCAAATATTTTTTCACCAATCCCCAACTCTCTTCATAGTAATTTTGATCTTTTCCCTGAAGCATCCCCGTTAATCTGTCCATCTCTTCCATATCTAACACTTTCATCAGCCATTCCTCCATTTGTGGTGTCAATCTATTTTTCCATTTCTGTGCATATGTCAACCGTGCCACAGTAACTAAATATAATATTACTCTCCAGTGTTTTCTTTTTGCCAGCTTCTCTATCTTATGAGTCATATTTAATAAAAATAGTTCTGGTATTAGTGGTAACTTAATTTGAAGCATTGTTGTTATCCTCTCATGAATATCTTTCCAGAACTTTCTTGCCTCCTCACATGTCCACCACAAATGGAAGAATGTACCTTTCTCCTTACCACATTTCCAACACTTATTCTCTGTAATTTTATAAATCCTACTCAATTTTACGGGGTCTAAATACCACCTGTATAACATTTTCAGGTAATTTTCCTTTAAACTCTGTGCTACCGTAAATTTATTTGTATCTTTCCAACTAGCCTCCCAGTATTCCAATTCTATCCCACGCCCAACATTCTTACTCCATTTTATCATTGTCTCTTTTACTGTTTCACTTTCCAACTCGCGTTCTAACAGTAATTTATATATCTTGGATATCGTTTGTTTCTTAGAGTCCCGTATTATTTTCATAAATGGATCTTCCTGTTTTGTTGTTCCAATCCCTTCTGCATTTTTATCCATAATAAATTGTTCTCTTAACTGTCTGTATAAAAACCAGTGGCAATCAAAGCCCTCTTTTTCGATTTCTTCTCTAGGTTTTAATGAACATCCATCTGATTTCTCTATTATCATGTCTTTATATCTTATCCATTTACTTTTATCCATTTATTCCACTTTCAACATCCTACAGAATCCTGGGATTTGTAGTTTAGGGAGAGGCATTTAAGAATTCTCAGCCAAAGAGCTCTTTGACCTCAGTAAACTACAAACCCCAGAACTCCACAGGATGCTGAAAGTGGAATAATAGCGCTGTAACAGTGTAGTGCAGAAATGGCCTCAGAATTCATAGATGAATTCATAGATGAATTTGCTTCTCAGCAATAGGTTGTAATGTACACAAATTCCTTCTAAAGATACCCTTGCTAGAAGATAATTAGCAGCCTGGCTATTCTTTTGGCTTTTAAAACTGCCGGTTTTAGGGCTCACAAGCCCTAAAGCTAACTCAAACTGACTGGTAAGCTGTGGGATCATAGAATCATAGAAATGTAGAGTTGGAAGAGACCACATGGGCTATCCAGTCCAACCCCCTGCTATGCAGGAACACCCTCAAAGCACTCCCAAGAGATGGCCATCCAGCCTCTGCTTAAAAACCTCCAAGGAAGGAGACTCCACTACACTCCGAGGCAGCATATTCTACTGCCGGACAGCCCTGACTGTCAGGAAGTTCCTCCTGAGGTTCAGGTGGAATCTCCTTTCCTGCAGCTTGAATCCATTGCTCCTTGTCCTGGTCTCTGGAGCAGCAGAAAACAAGCCCTCTCCTTCCTCTACATGGCATCCCTTCAAATATTTAAACATGGCTATCATGTCCCCTCTTAACCTTCTCTTCTGCAGACTAAACATACCCAGCTCTCTAAGTCTATCCTCATAGGGCATGGCATCCAGGCCCCACACCATTTTGGTCGCCCTCCTCTGGACTTGCTCCAGCTTGACCATGTCCTTCTTGAATTGGGGTGCCCAGAACTGGACACAGTATTCAAGATGAGGTCTAACCAAAGCAGAATAGAGTGGTACCAGTACCTCCCTCGATCTAGACACCATACTCCTGTTGATGTAGCCGAGAATTGCATTGGCTTTCTTGGCTGCTGCATCACACTGCTGACTCATGTTCAGCTTGTGGTCTTTTAAGACTCCTAGATCCCTTTCGCACGTACTGCTCTCCAGCCACGTGTCCCCCATCCTATATTTCTGTATTCAATTTTTTTTACCTAAGTGTAGGACTTTACACTTTTCTCTGTTGAATTTCATTATGTTAGCCTTGGCCCAGCTCTCCAACCTATCCAGGTCATTTTGAATTTTGATCCTGTCCTCTGGCGTATTAGCAACCCCTCCCAATTTGGTGTCATCTGCAAATTTGATGAGCATGCCGTCTATTCCTTCATCCAAGTCGTTGATAAAAATATTGAATAGCACTGGGCCCAGGACAGAACCCTGTGGCACCCCGCTAGTCACTTCTCTCCAGGATGAAAAGCAGCCATTCGTGATCACCCTTTGGGTTCGGTCAGTCAACCAATTACAAATCCAACTAACAGTAGCCCCGTCCAGCCCTCATTTTACTAGTTTCTTTGCAAGAATGTCATGGAGAACTTTGTCAAAGGCCTTACTGAAATCGAGATATGCTACATCCACAACATTCCCTTCATCTATCAAGCTAGTAACTCTATCATAAAAAGAGATAAGATTAGTCTGGCATGACTTATTTTTGAGAAATCCATGTTGATGGGATGTAGTGGTACGCTGCCAATGCAGAAGTGTTTCCAAGGAGAGGGCAGGCCTATGTCCTTATCAGAGGGTAATATGTGACAGCAGTCAAGACAGCCTCAGTTCTCTTGACAGTGCCCTGAGGTGAAAGCTTCTGTCAATGATGTTGAACCTAGTGTGGCCATGGAGCACATGGATGGGCTCATATGTGTTCTGAGTTCATATGCCTACAAGGGATATTTTGAACTTGGCCAGTAGTGTCTCTTAGACATATTTGAATCAATCAATACTCACATTCATATAGGACTCTCGGAAAAGGTAATTTTGTTGAACAGACAACAACGATTAAGATATACAGAATAATTGCACTGGAGAATTGCTCTGAGCTTCCAAAATGGCAAACAGTAGATGAAAAATACAAACAGATGCCTAGTAGAACACAGTTGCTTTGGGATGAGGAAATCTGAACTCAGTATGGCCATTTCCACACTACACTGTTATAGTGCTATTATTCTACTTTCAACATCCTATGGAATCTTGGTGTTTGCAGTTTAGGGAGGGCTCTTTGGCCTCAGTAAACTACAAAGTTTACTGAGTAAACTACAAAGCCCAGAATTCTACAGTATGTTGAGTGGAATAATAGCACTATAACAGTGTAGTGTGGAAATGAGCAAACTTCTGAGGCTGTGAGGGTTTGGAATTAAGTATATTTGAAGCTGTAGGGGTTGCGAAGAGAAGGAAAAGGTTAGAGAAAAGAAAGAGGTTCAGAAGTAAGGAGAATATGATAATGCCCTCCCCCCCGACATACACACATAACTCAAAAACTCACAGCAGGAAAAAAGGGTCAGTTTTGGGGAGCTGCAGAGAGCATGGAGAGTAATCACTAAAGGTAGACTTTTGAGTTGACAAAAGTCAGCTCTCCTTGGTCCTGTTGGACCTTTCTTGTGAGACACTTGGGAGTTTGGGCACTCCTGGCTAAAAAGGTGCAAAGAAAAGGAGGATAAGCTAACCAAAGTCCTCTAAACCAGCACTAGGACTTTGAGAAAGAGAATCAGCTAATGAGATTCTTTGGCCTAAATCCCTGATGGTGGGGTTATAAGAAAGCGATTTCAACTTACAAGGAGCAGAGCCTAGACCAGGTGGTGATTTCATCAAGAGGCAAGCAGAAAGAGGAGACAGCTCAGGGTCCTTGGTTGATGCTACAAGTAGACTCTACCCGCAGAACAAACTACCTTTGAATTTGGAGTCATTTTAAAGTATGTCATGTAGGAAAGCAAGCATGACCATGAGATCAGGAAGTTATCTAAAACAAAGGAACTTCTCAATACTTCCTGAGAAACATTACTTGATTTGACAAAAGGTAGTTATATCTCAGGGAAACAACCACATAACAAAGACATCACGTAAGTGTTAAGGTGATCAATCTTGTGCCAAAGGTGACATTCCTATCATTGGCATTTCCTGATTATATTGCATTGTTAACAAGCTGCAGAATCACATACTATGAGAGATAACCATATTGGAGGTGGTATGCAGTTGTGTCTCAATAGTGTAATCAAGAGAAAATTTGGTAATGGTAGATAATAGAGTTCAGTATGGGTGCTAGCCCAGGATTTGACAAGGGGCCTTTTCAGCTAACCGCTTGCCTTATAAATGAGAGAGTCAAAGAGGTTCCATTATAGAAATACAGGTGTACATCTTGGCAGGGATGTTGCACAGATATGGCTGCCTCCTAGTACCATGGAGATGCATGGTACAACTCCATTCAAGTCAAGTTTTATATTGTTATGCTTAACTGTGCCTCCCTGAATGCTCTCACCAGGAATTCAATTTATACTGAATTCAGTACTTAGTATGCATTTGTTTGCTTCATATTTTGAAAAGAATTCCCACTGGTTTTGGAAAACTGTACACTCAATGAATTGCAGATTTTTTCTACCTGTAATTATAGTAACTGAGAAGAAACATTGTCATACAATTAATCTGGGAAAATACCAGCAGGAACTAGTCATCAACTGTAATGCATAAAGCTTTGGCCCACTCATTACTTCTGTGAGCTCATCTTATGGAGAATAATTACAAACGTTTGTATTAAGCTGTAAGTCTTCATTCAAATTACCTCTTAATAGGAAAAGGAACATCTTGGGTAACATAGTTTTTGAATCAGATGTACTGTCTTTGAAATAAGTATTCTAATTTATGGCAGTCATCATTTAACATTAATTTAATGAACATCCTCATTTGAAATAAAAAGGTTGCCAAAGAGAATGTAATGCTGTTAAGACCACACATTTCAAAAAGAGCAGAGCAGAGCAGTGGGATATGGGGGTAAAAGAGCTTTAGTTTTTGGGTTTTTTTAAATTAAGGTTTAGCTGGCAAGTAAAAATACACATTCATTTGTGCTATCTTTCTACATTAGTGTAGCAACATTTGGTGTATCCTCAGGCTGTGGGAGGATGAATCCATGCTCCACTAAACAATTGATGATCTTGGTCTAGGTTAAGTGGCAAGTATCTGTATCACCAATAAAAGTCCATTTTGGTTCTAGCTGACAATTTTGATGGCATGCTGAATGTTGCAAACAGTGACCAAACAGAAGCTGCACAACTCTGATGACAGCTTTTTATTGATTTGATTTTAATCAGATTCTTCCGTTTTGGCATACGTGTCACCCATAGCAGATTATTTTCATTGCAAGCTCTATCAACCTAATTTTATGAGTGTATGATATTCATCCCAAAAGTACAGAAAATTCTTATGCTACAAGTCAATCTTGTCAGTACATTGAAGGCAGGTTTTGGGCCCAAGTTATGGAATTTGCTATGACCTGTGGATTAGCTGAGGGTAAAACTTAAAGCCATGTAATATGTAGCATTACTTCCATGTGCATAAGTCCCTTTTTGGACAGTGCTTCATGATTCCCCTCTTCTGGGCAGCAAAGCTATAGGCTTCCCTGTTCACAGGGCACAGAGGGCTACTCTGTTGCCTTTGTACTCTGTCCAAAAACCTCCTGCACACAAGAGCCTCAAGTTTTGAGGTGAGGGGTTGTGGCAGCAGTGGTGAAGTGTGCCACAAGGCAAGCATTATTCAGGATACCTCAGGGAGCACGCGAACTGCCTACTCTGCAAAATCTAAGAATGTGCCCCTGGTGCCCGCTGCCTGAACAATCCACTCCTTGACCCCCTCTTCACAGAGATCTGATCTGATGCTTTTTCAGGGACCTCTATGGAGCCCATGATTCTTAGAGGGGAGGGGAGGAGTTGAAGGAATGGATCATAGAAAAGCTGTGCAGCAAACTCCTCCCAACTTGAGGCATATGAAGGCAGACTCTGAGGCCTTTTCAACTGCCTCAGCTTCCTCCTTCTTTCCACCCCTCCCTGAGGTGGGTGGGCTAGAAGCACCATGGATCCATGGATCAGTTGAGCCAGATTTTTCACTGTTAATTTTTTCACTAAAATTTCTTGAATTACAGTCAAATATATATGACAATGTAAAGTGAAAGCTTTCAAAGCCTTCTCATAGTTAACTTAGATATGAAGAAAGACAATGTGAGACAGGAACACGTACAGTTTTCTTATAACTATAAACAGTGGTAGGCATTAAGTTGTAAAGGGGTAAATGCCTTAAGAAAAAATGATTTTAAAATAAACATGCAGATAGCTGTGCCTGATTCATTATGGAAAAAACAACAACAAAATGAAACAAGAAGTCATGCAATGTGTTTTATTAGGACTAACACTGACAAGGCTTGCAGTTGGAGCCAATGCTCAAGGGGTCTCAGTGGATCAGGCCTCATGCTCCTTCTGGTCCCCTACGTGTATTTTGTATATTTTTACTGGAGAAGAGTGAGGATCCACATGTCTCCTCTCTTCTTGTCCTCTGCAGGAGGTGGTACCAATAACCAATCACCATGTCATCCTGAATACCTTTGATCTCATGAAGCTAAGCAGAACTAGGCCCTATTAGTACTTGGATGGGAGAACCCCAGGGAATACCAGGGATCTCCAGGCAGGGCTAGGAAAGAATCCTGGCTGAAAAGCTGATGAGGCATTGCTTCCAGTCAGACTTGACAATACTGTGGCAGATGGGCCAGTGAACTTACTCAGTATCAAGGAATTCCTTATGTAACGCCCACCTAGACCCCATTCCCCAGCTGTGATGTGAGAAAGGAGGTGGGTGTTTCATTGGCTTTGTGGACTTGTCTTCAGGCTCAGTTATGCTAGGCAAGGTGGGCTGTGGTACCCAGAACCACTCTTTCCCTCAAACCGAAAGGAGGTTGGTTCTGGATCCAGGAATAGGTCCTCTTGGCTAGGTAGCACTGCCAACCCTGATTCACCATAGTGCACAATCCAAGAGGACTGATCACATGGAAACTGGGCCAGTATTTATTTCAGGTGATGTCACCATTATTCTACACATGACCCTATGTTTATTTTTATTGCATTTGAGCAATATGTGTGTTTATGTGTGTTTTATATGTGTTTGTTTTGTAAACCACCTTGAATCCCAGTTTTGTGAAAAAAGAAAAGCTATAAGCAAGACAACAAGAACAACAAGAACAAGAACAGCAATAGTAAAAACAATCCTTATGTTCTGTGTAGGATATTTTTATGCATGGAGGTGAATTGTACTTTCTTAAATTTACAGTTTTTGAATGTACCATGGAGTGTCAGAAACTGCTGTTTAAAGAATAGTTTTTGCAGTATAGCACCTTGGGTCTGGTGGTTGTTCCCTTTTTTAGGGCAGTTCATAGCGATTAATTTCATTTGTATGCTACCTTTCTCCCAGAGTGGAATCCAACTGACTCCTAAAGAGAATGAATTTTAAAAATTAATAATAAAATTTAAAAATTAAAAATAACTTAACCAAACATTATAAAATAATTTAAATGATCTGCAAAAGTTAATAAATAAACAAACACACATATCACTAAGAAGCTGTCCTGCTTTCACGGAAAAGAATGTTGATGTTAAAAGCCATTTCCGCACTAGCCTGTTATAGTGCTATTATTCCACTTTCAACATCCTATGGAATCCTGGAGTTTGCAGTTACGGGAGGGGCCTCTGGCCCCTCTGGCCCCCTTTCATTAATTGTCCCTCATTAAGTAGCCCTTTTTTGTTAGTAGATTTTCAACTGAATTCAAAACCTAATTTATTGGAATTAGTTAGCTCATGTCACTGCATTACGTTCCAGCTAAAATGAATATAACTTTTGAGAAGCTGTTCTAGCATACAGTAGTGTCTAAAGAACCTGTTTTATACTTGTTTTAGAGTTAGCAAGAATATAATTTAATTGGGAAGAATTTAATCTGGTGCTAAAATGTTAAAATACTTTAGCCTCTATGAACCCTGGGTGTTTGATACAGCTCATCAGAGCCATGGCTGGTTGTTTTTGTAAAATCACGCCTTTGTTCTTTCATTGTCCTGGATCCTCAGTTTATTGGTATACTTTGTCTGCAGTCTTGTTTTGCTGGGGGTCCATGCTTATGCAGTTGATATGGATGAGAGCTAGGTCATAATTCAACTATATTATTTTTTGTATTACAGTGGCCCCTTGACTTTCACAAGCACTCGGGGTGCAGAATTCTCATGCAAGCCAAAAAATTGCAAATACGGCCCAAGTGGGTGCTCGCCTTCCCATTCAGTTCCAGGGCTTCCCCCACCCATTCACTTGCCTTTTGGCCAGGTGCACTTCCAGGTGGCAGAGAAAAAGGCAACCAGAAGAAGCATGTGTATGCCCATGAGGCTGCCCCCTCCCATTTGCTTGCCCTTACCCTGGGAGCATGGAAGGAACGCACGCACAACCACCTGGGCAAAATGCAGGGAAAATGGGAGTGGGAGAAATGGAGGTGGTGAGGCAAGTGGGCACCTTGCAAAGGTCAAACTGGCAAATGTGAAGGGAGGATTGTATATTTATTTATGGCTGATTCTCTGGCCATTTCCACACTAGGCTGTTATAGCGCTATAATTCCGCTTTCAACATCCTATGGAATCCTGGGCTTTGCAGTTTCAGGAGGGGCCAGCCGGATGTTGAAAGTGTAATCATAGCGGTAGAACAGCCCAGTGCGGAAATGGCCTCTGTTTCTCTAAATATTTACAATTTCTTTTTTATCTTGTAAATCAATATTCCTTCTTTTGATTTGGTGTCTGTTAATGTGTGCGCTTTGTTGGGAAGGGCCTAGCTTTAATTTTAGGCCCTGGCTGCTTTGTTATCATTCCTCAGTACTGAATATTATGTTGGCTTTGAACCCTTGAGAAAAGTGGGTTCAAGGCTAAGACCCTTGTTACCAAAGAAGCCCAGGGATGTCCTGTAACATCTAGGTTTTCCTTCACTAACACTTCTAACTTTCAGGATTGTTATGAATTCTGGTTACTTTATCACAAGGTGGGCTGCTTGCATGCCTGTGCCTTGAGAAATACTAACCATGTGCAAAGGAATAAGAAAGCACTTCTACTATGGATAGGTGGTGGGCAGAAGTCTCTAGGGAAAAAAATATCAGCATACTGAGGCTTCGCTCTTAAGAAGGCCCCTTTCTTCATGGAAATTATCTGACTAAAAACAAACAAACAGAATGACTGGTCAATAGTTCTGGACTGGCTTTTTACCAGTTGAGATGAGCAAGGCTCAAGAGGAGAAGACCTGGCCTTTACCTCTCCCAGCACATTTTTTGAAATCTGGAGTGAAATTATAAATGGGATTCTACTAAATGTTAGTTGAGAGAGAATAACATTACTGGAAGAGAGAAAAGGTCAGTTTCATAAAATCTCCACTCCACTGTTGCTTTATCAGATAGCGTGGTCTTGATGTGAATTAAAATACTTCCCCTCTCTGCCCTGCGCCCTCACCACTCCGTTAATGGCCGATGCCGCTTCACAGATAAAATAGCCCCATACGGGATTGTCTATTTTGGTTTTACTGGCGGCTTTATTGTTCCAGTTTAGGCTCTTAATCTGGTACTTGGATGGAAAGTCAAGAAGCAAGTTCCCAGCAAAAATAAGTATGTTTTTAATACCCAAGGCTCACTCAAAGATGCATGCAGCTTGATTTTTGACAGAATATCTCTTTTTTGCTGCTATTTTGAAGAGGGTTGAAGAGAATCCCCAAGAAGCATTTGCAAACTACAGCCACCTTTATCAGATACTTCAGATTTCTGAACATTCTTCAGAGAACATATTTTATGCAAACAACCCTGCAGCATGGCTTATTAAGAGAAATACACAACAGCATTGCATTCAAGAGATACATAACCAAAAAAAAAATAAAAAATAAAAATCATTGCATCCAGTTCGGGCTTTCATGAAAAATTTCCCAGCTCCCTTTCTAGTTGTGCCCCAAAGAGGCTAAAATTGCTGCCATATTTTCTTTGAAAAACAGGTCATTTAGTCTTTTATGCAGGGCTCACACAACAAGCAGCTCCCTTTTAAATAAACAAAAGGCATTTTGCTGTTGTCCTCATCTCTCCTTCTAAATTCTCCATTGGTTCAGCATTAAAATTCAATACAGTACTAAGTTACTTGTCACTGGTCCTTTTTGTGTGCTGTTTTCTGCAGCATAGGAATGTATTGCCTCTTCCATGTTGGTGGCATATGGCATGACTGGATTTTATTCATAGAGATCAAAGTTAGCGGTACTGCCTCAGGCCAGAAGCGAGAAGAGGCTTAAAGGAAAAGTGTTTGGTAATTGTCAGAAATGTGGTTACTGTTTGCTGACATTCTACTCAGTACTGGTTTCAGCACAGAAAAATAACCTTGCAGCCAGGATTGAGAACATTTTGTCCTTAGCCTACAACTCCCATCAGCTCCACTTAAGTGGTAAGGGAGTGTGGGAGTAGTAGTCCAAAACATATGAAGGTTGTTCCCATCCCTGCAGTAGATGTTCTGAAGCCCCGTACTTTGAAGAACAGAAGCATCGTGGATTCCAGTAGCATCCTTATATTCCCAGTATTACAGATGGAAGTATGGGCAGCTGTAAGCAAAATGATAACTATGCCATTTTTGGAGTTGTTGAGATTGTAAGTTTCCTGGAATTTTTTAGGATTTTCATTGTTCCTTATAACCCACTGGCAAGTTGTTTAATGAATATCAATGTACGGGCTTCTCTTATACAACTGGAAAACTGCCACAGCTAGCTTGTGTTTCTAGGGTTGATCAGAAGTCATTGTTATGTGCTTTCAAGTCAGCTCTAACTTATGATGATCCTATCATAGGATTTTCTTGGCAAGATTTGCTCAGTGGAGGTTTGCCACGGACAGACAGTGATTTGCCTAGGGTCACTGAGTGGGTTTCCATGATTAATCAGGGATCTAAACCATGACCAGAAGAGGATCCTAAAAATGGCTTTCTAGCCTTACATTAGTTTAATGACATCGTATGGGAGTAGTGGCCATGACTATGTGCTAATTTTAATAATTAATTTGGTATTGATTGAAATGGATTCTTTTTGTTCATGGGCACCCACAGATGCTAACTTTAATGGTTTAACGGTGTAAATACTATGAAATGCAACTGTGGTTCTGTGCTGTTGTTGCCTCATTTGAAGTACCATACTAAAACCAAGAAACAATTCAAATTAAAAGAATAACCCACAGCATTAAAATCCACAACAGAAGTAAGCACAACAGCAACAAACTGAGGAAAGGGAAAGAAATTTAAAAGACATTCAGCCGATAATAGTTAATGATTTTAATAGCAACATAGTTAAAAATTGCTGAAAGGAAGGAAGAGTCTTGGTGGTATACTATACTAGTAAATTTATTTGTTTGTTTGGTTAATATCCTACCTTTCTCTCAGCATGGGACCTAAAGTGGTTCATATAAGCTAAGAATGAAAGTACAATAAAAAGCTATTTGTTAAGAAAGTTTTAAAAGGCATCAAATAATCCTATTAAAAATCACTAAACTAAAACAGTTAAAAACAATTTAAAACATATCAAAAAGATAAAAACATAATACATAATACAGGTTTAACATTTGCAGATTTGATTATTTGTAGATTATTTGCTGCTGCCTTCACTCCTGCCGTGCATCATTTTTAATAGGGACTTATAAGTCTTGTCTCAGATTTACAGTGTCTCTGCAAACCTTATGAGACCGAGAAAGACTGTGAGAGACTGAAAATGCAAGGCAAGACTTGCAAGTCCCTAATAAAAATGGTACAGAGTAGCAGCAGAGGTGGCAGTAAACCCCACCAGCTGTCCACTTCTATCTTGCAAAGAACCATGCTATCTCAGAGGCAGAACCGGGTGGCTGGCATGTTCCCCATTGTGGATTCAAATGTATTGTGTACTGTACATTTGAATCTGTAGTAGATTGAATCCATTAATCATATAGTACTTTTTTGAGTGTTAAATATGGTTGCGAGGGTATAGATATTAACAGTTTTTCCACTTTTGCAGGGATCCAGCACCCCTAATCCCAGCGAATATGGCAGGATAACTATATACCCCATTAAAAAAGATTATTCTGCCACAGTCATTTAAAAGCTAAAGAGCTGCCTAAATAAAAACTCTTTGCCTGTCAGTGGAAAGAGAGTAGTCAGGAGCCAACAGAGCCTCCCATGAAAGGGAATTTCACAAGTTGTGAGCAATCACTGAGAAGGTTTTCTCCTGTTTTCTCACCAAATGCACCTGTGCTGGTGGTGGATTAGAGAGAATGCTTGCCCTTGAAGACCTTAGAAACAGGGCCAGCTCATATAGGAAGACACAGTGTTTTTGTTAGTCTGGACCCAAGCCGTAAAGGGCTGTCAAGGTCATGACCAGAGCTTTGAATTGTGCCTGGGGACAGACCAGTGACCAGTGAAGCTGTTGCAGGGTAGGAGTTACATGTTCATTATGGAACAAAGTTTTGGGGCAATTGTTTCTGATTGATGTCACCCACGTATCAGAAGGTCTTGGTATACCCAAGAAGACTGCATCTCAAAGGATCTGCAAAATCACGTGGGAGCAGATGCTTCTTAGCTTGGTTCCAAGCTATTTAATGCAGAAAAAGTAACTGCATGAATTGCCTTTGGAAACAAATTATTATTCAGTACATTGATACAGTAAAGGGATACGTGATGCAGTCACTTGGACTGGTTCAAAATATTGGCTGCCCAACCCTTTCTCAGATCATATTTCTGAAGGTTTTACAAGTCCTTATAGTACAGTAGTCTTAATTGCAGTATAGCTGATTAATATAGCACCACGGTCAGGTCTGACTGTACCAAGAGTAGATACAGTCAGTGTGCCACTCATTTATCTTACCAATTTCTCACTGCAGTTATGGGAGATCCTTCTCTGTTTTTGTCTTACTTTTTACCCATTGGAGATGAACGGAGTTCGGTCCAGGGCCCTCTGGTAAAAATGTGCTTTGGTACTTGACTCCAGATTTCCTCTCTTGATGCAGTAACAACTGAACTGCACTGGTTTTCAGGCAAAATAAATAAGTCATCTTCCACTTTGATGTCAATCAAACTGTCAAACTGTCAATCAAACTAGGGAGAGTTAATCAAGCTAGGGGGAGGAGCCAGCTAGGGGAAGGAGGCTTTATTAGGAACTCCCAGCGGCGCGCGCCTACGATGCGCGCAATTTCATTCACCTACTTCATTCCTTCAAGTTCAACCATTCAAGTTTAGGAACAACCGATCCTTATAGCGACTGAACAAATTTAGGAAGAGTTCAACTGAGCTTGGGAGTTAGCTGAGCAGACATAGCTTATACAGCTCAAATTAAGAAAGGAGGCCCAGCTTTTGTTTTGGTTTTCTTGTTCTATTCTCTGTATTATCAAGTATGGAAGGGGAGGGAGCTGCTGCTGTCACCTGTAGCACTTGTGGCATGTTCCTTTTCTTGCCACAAGATGTGGTCGGGTACACCTGCAGCAAGTGCAAGCTGGTCACCTTCTTAGAGGTCAAGGTGCGGCAGCTGGAGGCACAGGTTTCTAATCTTCGTCTTATTAGGGAAGGTGAGGACTTCTTAGATAGAGCAGAGAGGACCTTCCTGAACACCGGATATGTGGAGGAGCTGCCTGATGAGGAAATCAGTTCCGTGAGCCAGGAAAGCGATGCTTGGAGGAATGTCACATGGAGAAGTAGAAGGGCCAGGAAGGAAACAGAGACTCTCAAACTACAGAATCGCTTCAACGTTCTTGGTGCTGTGAATGATGAGGAACACCAGAAGGAGGGAACACAACATCAGCAAGAAGGAATCCAACTTCGGCAACTGGAACTTCAACACCAACAGGACAGCATCCAACATCGGGAAGTCCAGCGCTCCCGACCTCAACACAATGCCCAGGCAATCCTGGAAGAATCTGCTTGTCGAAGAACCCTGGACAGGCCTCAGAGGAGGCGAGTTCTGGTGGTTGGAGACTCCTTGCTCAGAGGAACCGAACCGGCAGTTTGCAAACCGGACAAGCTCAATCGAGAGGTCTGCTGTCTTCCTGGGGCCAGGATAAACCACGTAACAGAGAGGCTAGCCAGGCTGGTCAAGCCCACTGACCGTAAGCCCCTCGTTTTGGTTCACGTTGGAACCAATGACACGGTGAAGCGCAGCTTTCACCACATCACAAAGGACTACGAGCTTATGGGGAGAAAGCTTAAGGACCTTGGTGCGCAGGTGGTCATTTCATCAATCCTCCCTGTTCAAGGATATGGTGCACGAAGGGAAAGGACAATAGTAGAGGTCAACAGCTGGCTCCGCACATTTTGCCACCGCCAACAGTTTGGCTTTTTGGATCATGGCTTGAAATTCCAGGAACATGGGCTTCTGGCAAGGGATGGGCTGCACCTCATGAAACTTGGCAGGAACGTTTTTGCAAACAGTCTCACAAGGAGGATTAGGAGGTCTTTAAACTAAGTATAGCTGGGGAGGGAGACAAGATTATTCAGGACAAGGACTCGGCAAGTGCAGGGGAAAAAGGCCCAAATGATATTGGCCAAGTAGGAATAGCATCCAATCGTGGGAGGGGTGGAAACAATGCTATGAGACTTGCAGGAAGGGCACGGGGACTTAAGTGTCTCTACACTAATGCACGGAGTATGGGAAACAAACAAGATGAATTTGAACTCCTAGTACAGCAAAATAAATATGATTTGATAGGCATCACTGAGACCTGGTGGGATGAGTCTCACGATTGGAATGTAGGAATAGAGGGGTATAGCCTATTTTGTAGAAATAGACCAAATAAGAAAGGAGGAGGAGTAGCCTTATATGTCAAGGATGTTTTCACCTGTGAAGAGATCCATGACTTGAACACCGGAAGCCAGGTCGAGAGCATCTGGGTAAGAATTAAGGGAGCGAGAAACAATAGGGATATTATAGTGGGGGTTTACTGCAGACCTCCAAGCCAGACTGAGGACCTCGATGGCGCTTTCATAGACCAAATGACTGCACATTCAAAAAGGAGAGATACAGTAATAATGGGAGATTTCAACTACCCGGATATATGTTGGCAGTCAAACTCTGCAAAGGTGGCAAGGTCCAGCAAGTTTCTTACTTGTCTTGCAGACAATTTCATGGTCCAGAAGGTGGAAGAGGCGACAAGGGGATCAAATATTCTGGATCTGATCCTGACCAACAGGGAAGACCTTGTTAATGACGTAGAACTGGTTGGATCTTTAGGAGAGAGTGACCATGCCCTATTAGAATTTTGTATTCAGTGGGGAAGAGAAGGCAAGTGTAGCCAGGCATTCGTCTTAGATTTTAAAAAAGCAGACTTCTGTAAACTGAAGGAGCTGCTGGCTGAAATCCCGTGGTCAAGAATAGTCAATGAGAAAGGAGTTCAGGATGCATGGGAGTTCTTTAAAAGGGAGGTACTGAAGGCACAGGCTAAAACTGTGCCATTAAGGAGGAAAAATGGAAGGCATCTGAACAAACCGGAATGGTTGACTAAAGAGCTCTCAGCTGAGCTAAGTATTAAGAAAAACATGTACAGGAAATGGAAGAAGGGGGAAATCACCAAAGAAGATTATAAGCAAGTAGCCAGGAGATGTAGGGAGAAGGTCAGAAAGGCTAAAGCACAGATCGAACTTAGGCTGGCCAGAGACATTAAAAACAATAAAAAGGGCTTTTTTAAATACGTCCGCAGCAAAAGGAAAAAGAAGGAGACGATAGGGTCACTGCGCAAGGAAGATGGTGAATTAATAACAGGAGGAAGAAAAAAGGCAGAACTCCTCAACACCTTCTTTGCCTCAGTTTTTTCCCAAAAGGATAAAAACACGCAACCTGGCAGTTGGGGAGCAGGTGAGGAAGTGGGGGAAATGCAGCACAGAATAGATAGAGAGGTAGTACAGGAATACCTGGCCATACTGGATGAATTCAAGTCTCCAGGGCCAGATGAATTGCGTCCTAGGATTTTAAAAGAACTAGCAGAGGTCATTGCGGAACCTCTTGCTATAATCTTTGAAAACTCTTGGCGGACCGGAGAAGTTCCAGCAGACTGGAGGAGGGCAAATGTTGTCCCCATCTTCAAGAAGGGAAAAAAAGAGGACCCAAATAATTATCGCCCAGTCAGCCTGACATCAGTACCTGGAAAGATCCTGGAGCGGATCATCAAACAGTCAGTTTCTAATTACTTAGAAAACAATGCCGTAATTACGAAAAGTCAACATGGATTTCTCAAAAATAGGTCATGCCAGACTAATCTTATCTCTTTTTATGATAGAGTTACTTGATAGATGAAGGGAATGCTGTGGACATAGTATATCTTGATTTCAGTAAGGCCTTTGACAAAGTTCCCCATGACATTCTTGCAAAGAAGCTAGTAAGATGTGAGCTGGACAGGGCTACTGTCAGGTGGATTTGTAACTGGTTGACTGACTGTACCCAAAGGGTGGTCACCAATGGCAGATTCTCATCCTGGAGAGAAGTGACTAGCGGGGTGCCACAGGGTTCTGTCCTGGGCCCGGTGCTGTTCAATATCTTCATTAATGACTTGGATGAAGGAATAGAGAGCACGCTGATCAAATTTGCAGATGACACCAAATTGGGAGGGGTTGCTAATACGCCTGATGACAGGATCAAAATTCAAAATGACCTGGACAGATTGGAGAGCTGGGCCAAGGCTAACAAAATGAACTTCAACAGAGAGAAATGTAAGGTCCTACACTTAGGCAGAAAAAATGGTATGCAGAAATATAGGATGGGGGACACGTGGCTGGCTAACAGTACGTGTGAAAGGGATCTAGGAGTCTTAATAGACTTAACATGAGTCAGCAATGTGATGCGGCAGCCAAGAAGGCCAACGCAATTCTTGGTTGCATCAATAGGAGTATGGTGTCTAGATCGAGGGAGGTATTGGTACCACTCTATTCTGCATTGGTTAGACCTCATCTTGAATACTGTGTCCAGTTCTGGGCACCCAATTCAAGAAGGATATGGATAAGCTGGAGCAGGTCCAGAGGAGGGCAACCAAAATGGTGAGGGGCCTGGAAGCCATGCCCTATGAGGACAGACTTAGAGAGCTGGGTATGTTTAGTCTGCAGAAGAGAAGGTTGAGAGGGGACATGATAGCCATGTTTAAATATTTGAAGGGATGTCATGTCGAGGAGGGAGTGGGCTTGTTTTCTCCTGCTCTTGAGACCAGGACAAGGAGCAATGGATGCAAGCTGCAGGAGGGGAGATTCCGCCTGAACCTCAGGAGGAATTTCCTGACAGTCAGGGCTGTCCGGCAGTGGAATGTGCTGCCTCAGAGTGTGGTGGAGTCTCCTTCTTTGGAGGTTTTTAAGCAGAGGCTGGATGGCCACTTGACGGGAGTGCTTTGAGGGTTTTCCTGCATGGCAGGAGGTTGGACTGGATGGCCCTTGTGGTCTCTTCCAACTCTACATTTCTATGATTCTATGATTCTATGATGTAGGTTTAGAGTCTGTCTACAGCTAGCCTGCATTTCTGAGCTGTTGGCTGTGGGGAGCAGCTTTTCAGGTCTTTTTTGATCTGTGAAGAAGAGTAGACGATTGAGTCCAGACCATATCTCTCCCCATTATATGAATAAAGTGCAGAGGAATGGGCACACCGGGAAATTGTGCATGATGAGATTGCAATGTTCAAAAATATGGGATCGTGGTCCCAAAAGGCCCAAAGAGCAGAGTGTGGTAAATGAAAACATAAGATACAGTTGTAGTTCCATGGCAGAAGAATAATTTGTTACCATTATAGAGCATTTGTAAAAATGTAACTTAGTTATGACTAAATTAGTGAGTTACCAAATACAGAAACAGGAGATTACTAATAACAATTTATAAGTATTTATTTTTGATCTCTACAAGAGAGTTCAAACATACTGACATCATAGCATTCCACAATCTTTCTATAGGCTGGAAAGGGCTGGGTGAATGGTCAACAGCGTCACTGCAAATAAGATTTGCAAGAAACATCATCCTCATTTTTAAGACACAGGCAGCCAAATCTTCTTAAGGTGATAACTGAAGGTATAAGACATACAGTCCATGTTAATGAGTGATTCAATGTTAACAGTCCTCTTTACATTTTTTATCAAATTCTTTTTATCTTGTAAAAGATCCACTTGTTTTCATTGTCTGACTACTCAAAAACACTTTATTTGGAAAAAAATGTTTATACAATTTAATTTTTAAATGGATTGAACTGTAGCCCATAATGCAATATTCACAGGTCTCAGTTCCATAGATTGCCATAATCTTTTCAATTCCGGGGTGCAGAGTGTCTTTCTCATTCCTCTCTCTCCCCCACCCCCTCTCTCTCACACACACAATCACTGTACATGATACTTAACAAGTAAAAGACTAACCAAAAAACAAGTTATCTGCCCTTAGGCTTAGACATGGCACAAAAGGAAAAGGGGATGACAGTGTGGAAGGGGATTAAATCCAGCACATACTGCCTCTATTTCTCTCCCTCTATGTCCAGGGCAATCGTAAAAGGAATATGGGAAAAGAATCTTCTCAGCTCATTGCTTCAGCCACGTTTCACTGTTGCCAACTTATGATGCTGAAGATGAGAATGGAGGAAAAGTAGAACTTGGACAGTTACCTTTTTTTGGTGCAATTCCCAGAATCCCTCACTGAGCATGGCCACTTTTGTAAGCTCTGGAGCAAAGTAGCTGGAGCATCTGATGAGTGAAAGGTCAGTCAGTGCTTATCTGAGGGAACAGTGCTTAGCTTCTCAATGCTGCCAAGAAAACCTTCCAACCAATGTTATCTAACTGAAGGAAGTAGCTATCCATAGTTACCCTTGTGGACTCTTGAAATGTTTCCTTATAATGAATTGATTTGTCTGTATTTTGTATGGTAGCTTTCATTAGGCACTTAAAATTCCTACCAAGCTAGTGTTCTTCACAATAGAGAATGTATAGGTTGGTGCTAACTCATGTATACTTGTTGAATGCTCTAAGATGTGCTGGCAGTGCAATAAATACTTGCTCTGGAAATCTGTGAAGGCTCTTTGAAGCTATTTTAGATGCAAAATGGGTTAGAGGCACACATTTCTGAGACCAGGCATGAGTCCTCACACTCAACCATTGGAATCCAATTGCTACAAACAGGTGCCCTGCTTACTGAATTCTCTCCCCATTGGATTCCATTTGGTGCCTTCATTAATGCATTTTTAGAAGAGAATATTTTGTACTCCCAGGCTTTAGACATCATGTATGTTTCAGTGTTTTGGCTGGTTTATGACTCTTATTTTTGGGCTTTTGCATTTGTTGTATTATTGTTCATAATGCCTTTACTTTTTTTAGGGGTGGCAATGGTGGTGGGGATATTGCCTTGATACTTATCTGTTTCTGAGGGCTGTTGTATAAAATAAGATTCCGGGAAAGACCAAAAGGAAAGTGATGCTGCTTTCATGGTCACAGGAAGCACATATTCACTGTTGTTGGAGGGGATGTGGATTGATGATGATCCACTGATCTCCTGGGGTGGGTTATCTTGATAGATCCCTTGATTACTACTACTGTGAAGCTAGTGTCCAAGGCAAATGATGTTATTGGAAATTATTACTTGGAATCCAATAAGGGTGTTTGCAGTGGTGCTCCAGAGACTAGGAAATGGAACTTTCTGACATTACTGTTAGACACTGTTAGACATTACTGTTAGACACGGGAATGCTCAGAGTGCGGTGGAGTCTACTTCTTCGGAGGTTTCTGAACAGGCTAGATGGCCATCCGTTGGGACTGCTTTGATGGTGTATTCCTGCATGGCAGGGGGTTGGACTGGATGGTTCTTGTGGTCTTTTCCAGCGGTATGATTCTATTATTCCATTATTCTACCTGTTTTCACTAACAGAACCAGGACCAGTAAATATTCTGCAGCCAGTTTTTGGATGGTGTTTTTGGGAAGTGCAGGTATTTTTGTCATGGTAATGGTTGGGTGCTAGCATGAAATTGTATTTCACCCATTATGTTATATTTTACCATTTGTTCATTGAAAATGTAGGATTTTCCCTGTGAATTTCTCTTGTCGAGCCTGGTCACCATTTAGGCAGGATGCTTGAGAATGACCTTCTTCCCTCTGACTCTTCCTCCCATTTTCTAGTAGCCCATTAGTTTAAGTACATGCTTAATGTGAAAGCTTCCAGCACTGCTGTTGAACACAATAACACAACAAGGATTTTCAGCTCCCTAGAACTCTGTATTTATGCAGAAACCACTGTTTCTCTTCTCTTTTTTTGGCTCCCTACAACATGATTTGCCTCCATTATTTTTCTGACATATGGTTATTGTATTTCCAGATGTCATAATTTGATCATAGGAGTCACTGACTACCATACGTTTGATTTTAGAAGCCCATCTGCTCTTATAGTTTTTCAGCAAGTACTTGCTTTTAGATAATATTGTCACAATATTTTCATTATGTTTTACTCTCCAAATGGCAGAACCTTTGTAAATGGTTCACTTCCCTCTTTTTGCTCAGGAAAAATTATTATTGTGCTCTCTGAGGAAAAATAGCTTGACTCTCATCTCTCATGCCAGGTCATATCTAATGCAAGTAACCTGGACAGAGTCTTGAAATTGTCACATTCTGGCAAAAATTTCCCTACACCATTTCCAGAACTGAGCTGCAAGGCTTAGTTTCTTCTTGTCAAATGTCATCCTCCTCAGATGTCATTTCATACTTAGCATGGCTATCAGGACTGGTGTAAAATTTCTTAGAACCTGAAGTGAGAGGACACCTGTCCAACCCATACACACACTGCCAGTACTTTCTGTGGCTTTCTCTTTTCCCCTGCTACTGTTCAGCTGCCTTTCTCTTCCAGCTTCCGTGGAAGAACCAAAGATTATTGAACAATTTGACAGAGGATCAAGAAATGACGCAGCAGAGTGACTGACTGAAATCATCCCAGCCACCAAAACTGACTGAGGATGAAGCGAAGTCCTGATTTCTATTTATAGATTTAGCTGGTTGCTTCAGAAACTGGGTTACGTGTAGTGTTTCATCAAAGTACAAAGGGGACCTCGGTTTTCCATCTTGCTTGCTGTGGGAAGAACATCACTACACAAGGAGCAATTAGGGTGCAATTGTATACCCGTGGATTTACCTGGGAATAAATCCCTCTGAATTCAATGAAAATTCTTTCTCACTAAACATGTTGCAGGATCACACTGTCAGAAGATTCTGAGGAACAGTGTTACATTCAAAAATCATGGGGCTTGTGATCAATGAATAATATCCACTTCATAAGAAAAGGTTGTTTTGCCATAAAAGACAGAGTCTTGGAACCTCTGGTTCCAGCTACGGTGTAGTGCTAGGCATCAGTTTTCTTGCCCTGGATTCCCTACACTCCCTACACAGCTACCTCTGAATATTAAACTCCTTACAGAGGGAGCCTAGGCTCCCTGGCTGATTGCTAATGCAACTGCACAGGATCTTGTTACTGTAATACATCACATGGATGTGCTTGTCTCTTTAATTGGCACCCAGTAGCTGGTACCACAATTGTTTGCCACAACTAGATATCAGCTCCACTAGTTCTGTCTCTCTGCAAATGGGAAGATACAGGAGAGGCATGAACCACAGCAGCACCATAACAGAAGGGTTCAAGACCTGTGTCCAAGTGTCATCCGAACCTCTCAGATTCTAGGGTATCAAACATATGTTCATACTAAGATATCGTATCATATATTCAGTATGATGAATATAAAGTCATTTGATCTGGCTGTAAGCCATTTGTGTCCTCCAGGAGAGAAAGATAAGTGTGCTCAAGAAGGGGAAAAAATACCTTGATATTTGTTTCATTGTTGAGCTTCCTTCTATACGCTAGAATGAAGTATAATGATTTCAAAGCATGTTTCACACAGAGATACTCTGTGTGCATCTTTGGTATTATTTCATTGTCAAGGCTTGCATCAAAAAATTGTAATATGTCTTTGATATGCATGTTTTAACTGAGTCCTAGCGCAAGGTAGGTTGGCCATTGCATATGGCTTTAGTTGTGTTGATAAAAGGAACGTGCGTGTGTGTCTCCTAATACCTGGCTTTTCCACTTAAAGATCCCACAGAAGTGAACTGTGAGAAACTATGGACAGGGTGGAAAGACCTGCGATTGTGATGTTGCATGCAGATCTGTCTTTTGCAGCTGAGATGAGATGAAAGTCACACATGTAATATTTCCTACACTGTCTTTTGTGCAAAGGCAGAACAAAGGAAATGGTAATGGTAATGGAGGAGAGGCAATGTCAATGTGCCCGCAGTCTTCCAGAGCCCCTTTTTGAATTTTTAAAAGTCTTTTTGTGGACCTTACTTTCAGTTCTCGTTTCAGAAACCTTCTACATACCACAGGATTCCCTCAGGTTAGGGGTGGGAATTTTGTAGCCTTGCAGATGCTGTTGGACAGCAACTCCCATAGCCTTTTAAGCAGCATAGCCAACGGTGAGGAATCCTGGGATTTTTAGCTGCCTTTGATATTACATAATTATAGCACTATGATTCTGTTTTGTCATGGCTGCATCCTATGGAATCCTGGAATTTGTGGTTTAGGGCAGGATATTTAGAATTCTCAGCCAGAGAGCTCCTCAAAATGCAGTTGTGGCAGTTAAAGTGGTATCATACTGCTATAAATGTGTAGTGTGAAAGGCTTCCTCTCCAAAAACATCTGGAAGGCTGCATGATTTCCACCCTGCCTTGATATTCAAAAGCCTCCCTCTTGTTTGCAGTGGATCCATTTAGTGGCCAAGGCAATTGCCACAGTGCCACCTGACACCCAGTATTTGAGGGAATGGTTTAATTTTTTTTTACATTGGTTGTTATTATTTTTGTTACTTGATATTTGTGTCCAGCTCACACTGAGAACAGACAAAGAACTGCCAGTGTGGCTGTGGGAAAGGAATTTTAATTTAATATTTCAGGGGTCAGTTGGGAGAGGATTATGAGAACACAAACCTGTTTGAGGGGTGAAAGTGAATTGATTTACTGGCAGATCTTAGTATCAGTTGCTGGTTTCAGAGCCATATTATCGACTGAGGTAAAGCTTGTACCCTAAGAGCTTCGATGCAGTGCAGCAGGAGCCTAACTTTGTCCAAGGAGAGCATCACTTTCAGCTGTGTTGCTGTTTGTTTGTTTTTTAAAGAGAACGCAGGTGGGAGTGCAGGAGGAAGATGGGCAAATCTCATGTTTTCTACAGCACTACCAGCTTACAGTGACATAAGAGTGTAAGAGACATCTTTTTACTTTGAGTAGCCTTTGGCAGACTTCAAGTAGAGTTTGTAGTCATTCTTGCTTTCTCGTGTATTATCCCTAGACAGCACCAGCATATCTGTTCTCTCAACATATAAAACTTGGGATGACTCTAGGGCAGAGGTAGGGAGCCATTGGCCCTCAGATATTTTTGGACTACACAATTCCTAATCACTGGCAATGGTGGCTGGGCCCTGTGGGAGCTGATATACTAAACAGCTGAAAAACAACTGGAGGGTAGCCCAAGTGTGGTAACTAAAGTTCAAGAGAACTGGAATGGATTTGGTTGGTGGGGTCTACTAAACACTGTCCTGGTTGTTTTTGCTGCAGTCTCGGTCAGTTCAACTTAGATCTGGTGTTGATTTTCTGTTGACCGTGTAATAGCTGATGACAACTTCTGCAAGCAGAGACATTTGAGTCTAAATGTACTTTTTGTTTGACTTAGCTCTTGTGCAAGAAGTTGGTGGAAAAAAGACCAGTAGTTCTTAACCTAGGGTCTATGGACCCCTAGGGGGCTGCGTTGTCCTCAGACAGGGTCTGCGAAGGCTTGAAGAAATGTAGTGAGCTTTCGTAGTTAAAATAGAATGAAAGGAAAGAAGGAAGGAACAGATGGATAGGCAGACAGATGAAGAGTTGTACATTGATCTCAAGGAGCAGGAATCTTTTGTTTGTAACAGACATCATTTATATAAAATTTCATTACAATATCTTAAGCCGTTCAGAAGTTATGATAGCAACAAACGTACCCATCACTTGCTAGTGAGAACGTGCAAGTGAATGACACTGAGTGGCTGAGAGAAAGCACGTGACATTTCTTGCGACCCCACTTACAGTCAGAAAATGCCTTGAGTAAAGTTTTGGTGGTATACTGCAACAAAAGATATTTAAAAGGTGTCTGTGGTAGAGAAAAGGTTACGGGTCGTTGCTCTAGACCATTTTCTCTGCCAAGGTTTCTCAGAATCCCAGTGTTCACCTATAGGTTGCTAGGGGTGCCATGGGAAATCATGACTGAAAAAAATTAACATTTTATTTTGAGTGGTGTATGTGTGTGTGTGTGTATGTATTTGTGTGTGTGTATAAATAAGTAATAACAAAAATTTATTTTTATATCTATATCTATATATAAAATCAAATTTTTATTACTTATTTATTAAAATTTATATCCACCCTATATTTGAAGATCTCAGTGTGGCTTACAATAAAATCAATTGGTTTATCAAATGGTTTATCAATTAAATCCAGACAATTTAAATCGGTTAAAATAGCACAGCCGTAGGATATGCACAATCTAGGTAAAATCAGGCCTGGAGGCTTTAACCAGCTTTTAAATTTGGCTCTCAAGTCATCCCAGCGTTGTTGCCTAAATGATCCCAAGCCATTTAGGGCTTTAGATGTTATCATCAGAACCTTGAATTCAGATCAGAAGCCTATTGGCATCCAGTACAATTCCTTCAGAATAGGTGTTATATGACAGCTAAAGGGAATCTCAGTGAGCAGTTCTGCATTTTGCACTAGTTGCAGTTTCTGAATTGGTTTCTGAGGGCAGCCCCATGTAGGGTGCATTATAGTAGTCTAATTGGTAAGTTACTAGTGTGGCTAAGTTATCCCTATCCATGAAAGGCTGCAACTGGTGGACAAGTCAAAGCTGGCCCCAAGCATTCTGATTCATGTGCCTCCAGTGACAAAGATGGATCTGGGAGTTTAGGAGTATTCCCAGACTATGCACTTGCTTCTTATTATCCAGTCATCTCTTCACATTTGCAAGTTTGACTTTCATGGATTTGATTATTCGCCAGTTTCTCTGAACCCTGTCCTCCCCCGTCAAATGCTTCTGCCCTGCAAGAATCTTTCCTCTCAGTGGTTCTGATCAAGCCACAAAGCCCTTTAAGCGCATCCTTGGTCCTCTTTCTCTTCCATCTGCCACTGACTGCCAGCTAACACCAACACAGCCTGATTTCTCATTATCACAACCCCTGTCCCAGTGCATCCCTGACACCAAGGAAGGAGATGAGTGTGAGAGAGGAAATATAGGGCCACTATGCTAACCCACCCCTTTTTCTCTCCCTTCCCTGGCCCGGTTTGGACTCTGGGTGCCCACTCCCCCCATGTCTCAGCCGCCTTCCCACAGATGCACACACACACACATTTTGATATTTGTGATTTTTGCACTTTTGCAGGGGTCCTGTGCCCCTAACCCTTGTGAATGTGGAGGGCCAATTGTGTAATTTTTATGCAAGGGTTCTCTGAGACCTGAAAATTATTTCAAAGGTTACTCCAGGGTAAAAGCAAGATTGCTCTAGACGTAGAGATTTTATTATGTGACAGTTTTTTTTAAGCTTAGGCTATTGGCTTCTTTGTGATTTAGTTTTTTTTTTAGCTTATGGAGTATTCTGCCATCGGACAACACTGAAGCATATACCTTGGCTCATGTTTTATGCTAGCAACTTCAATGAGTGTCCTGAACATCTGTTATGTGAGAAATCTTCTTTATGACCACCCCAAATTGCTATGACATATATATTATTCTCTGTGTAGCAGGGCTAGATTTTGGCAGGAAAATGCCTTGTTCAGATTCTGTGATCAGAATAAATCCATATTCTGGAAGAGAAAAGGAGTTCACTGATGAAGACAGTATTCTTTTGAACTGATTTTCAAGAGGTATTAATTGTAACAACATTAGAATTATGGCCTTTAAAAACTCTGTGTCTGTATTTGGAAGAAAATATGCAATATAGTCATACTTTCGTGTACGTCCATACTTAAAATATCAAATTAGTTAGATTTTTCATATAGTCTTATCTGGGATTCGAGAAAGAATGACTAGGAATCTTGTCCATACACCATTTAGTTCATTTAGCAGAAAACATCCATAAGTTTTGAAGCCACAAAAAGTATTAACATCCTTTTAATAAAGGAGAAAAAAATACCCCAATGTGTCTTCAGAATTCTCAAATGGCTTCTTCATCTAGTATTAGCTTTGATGGCTAAGCCATAAATTTCATCTCTTGCTTCCTCCCCCAGTTTCCTTTAGCCCGGAGAACACAACTCAATGGAGTGTTATCTGTGAAAGAAGAACAAACAGAATAAAGGACAGGATTGTGTGAAATTCCCATTCATTCTGACCTAATGAAACTCATTTTGGCATTTTTTTTAAAAAGTTGTCTGTGTGAATTTCAGGTCTTTGTTGCCTGTGCTTGCCTCAAAAGAAAGAGGTGGGTGACCTTGGTGTTGTTTTTAATGATTTACCCAGCTGTAGCAGAGCAATGGAGTGATACTGAAGACATTAAGGGTGCTGTCACACTGTGTTCTCATGACCTAGGTCCAGATGACCAGCTGTAATCAGACACAATTACTTGGGGGAGACATAGACAGACAATACTCTACCAGCATGTCAGACAATGAATCAAAATGGCTCTTGCTGACATAGACTACATAATCATGTAATGGATCATTCAGAGTCCCTAGAGATGGCCTTGGTAGACTGGACCTTGGGTGTGAGAGGTCAGTCTTACAATATCTTGAAAGAGCCAATCATTTTTTAGATGTTTGTGCTTTTGAGAAAAGGCCGACAATGACTTTCTGTTCTTTAATTTCTTTCAGCTGTGTTGGTGTAGAGGAAGATGAGGCACCAGATATTGATATCTACCACTGTCCAAATTGTGAGAAAACCCATGGAAAATCTACTTGTAAGTACAGTTTCTTGATCTTTGCTGTGTCATTTCAGTATCTCAATAGTAAAAGTTCTTCTATCATACCAAGGATAGGAATTGTGTGCCTCTCCAGATGTTGCTGAACTGCAGGTCCCATCATTCCTCACTGTTGGCTATGCTAGCAGGGGCTGTTGGGAGCTGAAGTTCAACAACATCTGGAGGGTCACAGGATTCCCAGTCCTGCATTATACCATTCTCATTCCTCTGAATCATATGCAAGCAAAATCCATTGAAAGACGTATGCTTTACAAAGGATAAAAAAATAGATATTAAGTTAAAAGGATACAATTAAGGCCATTTCTGCACTAGACTGTTATAGCGCTATTATTCTGCTTTCAACGTCCTATGGAATCCTAGGGTTTGCAGTTTGCACCCAGCCTAAACTGCAAACCCCAGGATTCCATAGGATGTTGAAAGTGGAATGATAGCGCTATAACAGTCTAGTGTGGGAATGGCCTAGACGTTTAGGAATAAATATTACAAAAATTTACAAAGGTTGGAGAAAAAATTATAATAAATTAAGACAAGAAGTGAAACGGAAATTAGAGGAATATAAAAATGTAAAAGTTTTCGTGGTTTGGCAGAATTGCGTTAGTAAAAATGAAAATATTACCCAAGATTAGCTTTTTGTTTAGGATGTTAGCAACACAGATATCAGAAGTAGAACTGAAAAATTGGCAGTTATTGAATAATTTTTCATGATGGGAATAAAAAAGCAAAGATTAATAAGACATTTTGCTATAAATCCCAAAAAGAAGGAGGACTGGGCCTCCTGAACTTAAAATGATATTGTAATGCAAATCAATTGAAATATATTATAAATGGAGTAACAGGAAAGGGGGATTTAGATTGGTTGGAGATGGATGCAATAGAGTTAGAGTAGAACTTGGACAATATTTTTTTAATCCTGCTAAGAGGGAAATGGAAAAAATAGAAAACTCCATTTTGAAAAATATATTAGAAATTAGGAAGAAAAATAAGGAAATGTTAATGCCTGTTACTTCAGCATTAACCTCAGTAGTGACAGTGGAAAAATTACCAGTGAATTTGAGAGATGAATTAGAGAACAAATTAAAGATCAGAGAATATATATTTTAAAAGACTGGATGAATATAATGAGGAATAAAGATAAAATAAAAGAGAGATTGCAGGGTACAAAGATATCATGGCTCAATTAAATTCAGTTAGAGCAGTAGACAGAGAATAGGAATAGGAATAATAAAGATTTTAGAGAATACACTTAATTTGAACAAATGATTAATCAAAGAGAAAGTATAGAGGAAAATGAAATTTTGAAAGGTATCACAAGTGAAATATATAAAATGTTGTACAAACATAAAGATCAAGAGGAATATCTTTGAAAAATATGGGAGGAAGACTTAGTACAAAAAATGGATATACAGGATTGAGAAAAAAATTAGAATCAGCATCATTTAAAAAACTTATCCATACTGATAAAAGAGAATTATTATAAATTGATTTGGAGATGGTACCTAACAACAGTAAGGTTCAATTAGATAGATAAGAATTATTCAAGGTTGTGTCGAAGGGACTGTCAAGAAGTTGGTATTTATATTCATATGTGGTAGAGTTGTGAATATGTACAGAAATTTTGGCAAATGGTGTTTAAAGAGATAAAAGAGATAACAGAAATTGATTTAGACATATGTCCTATTATAGCATTGTTATCTATATATGATAAGGTTAATTGTACCCAGGCAATGAAGGATCTAATTACAAATGTATTAATAATGAAAGGGAATGATTTTGATGGAATATGCAAGATATTTGTGGAAAAGGTGTTAGTAAAAGAGGAAGGTGTCACACCTCCACAAGAAGAGTTACAATCTTGGAAGGTGGAGTTATTCGAGGTATAATTGGCCCTGGGGATGGGGTACACTTAGTAGTAGTAATAGGTTTAATTTAGTTTGGAAAGGATCAAAATAAGAATAAAATTACTAATAGTACATTTTGAAAATGTTTATTATGAGAATAATTAATAACAGTGGGTAAAATGAGAATGAGATTCAGATATATATATAACCAAAATATATAATCAGTATGATTTACAATGCATTGAATAAGTAATATTATGTAAATAGATTTGCAGAGAAATAGAAATATAAGCTTTTTTTTGGTAATTTTTCCTTTAACTTTTATGTTAATCACATCATGTATTTTTTCATTTATTTTTCCTTATAATAAATAAAAATTAAAAAAAAAGAAAGACATATACTTTATATACATATGATATATATATTGTTGGTATGTTCAAACAAGTAGAAATAAATTAGTATAGTTAAATATCTTAAATTAAAACTCACGACTTGAAAACTTGATTGAAACTTGCATGTTCACTGTATGACAACTGTAACAGCAAGTAACGAATGCACTGTGACGAGTAGGCCATTTCAGGTGTGACATAGGGAAAGGGCTTCCCTATTTTCTCACACTGTTACAAATTCCTTGCTGTTTCATGGTCTTGCTCCATGGATTCTAGTACCAGTCTTCAGGCTTGCAACAAGTGTGGAAAAATCAGGTGTTGTAGGGTATGTGTGTATGTGCATATGATTGAACATCTACACATTTACTTGGAATCAAACAGTATGAACTCCAATGGGACTTAACTTCCAATTATATATGCATATAATCAGGCTGCATACTGGGACTTACCCTAAGTAAACACAGTTGATATCTAGTTAGAAGTATGGTGCTTTCTATAGGACTATTTCTGTAGGAATATGTGATTTCTATATTAAGCAGAGTGCATAGAGTCATAGAATCATAGAGTTGGAAGAAACCACAGGGACCATCCAGTCCAACCCCCTTGTCATGCAGGAACCCACATCAAAGGACTCCCAACAGACAGTCATCTAGCCTCTGCTTAAAAACCTCCAAAGAAGGAGATTCTACCACACTCCAAGGCAACATATTCCACTGCCATATTCCACTACAGCAGGGCTAGTGCAACATGAACTTGTGGTAGAAACAGGAGAAATGACTCTGGATACTCTTGTAAAGTAAAAGAAAGAAAGAAAGAAAGAAAGAAAGAAAGAAAGAAAGAAAGAAAGAAAGAGAGTGTACATTTATTGTCTCAGGAAATCCATCTCAGGATAGGAAAGGAGATAGGCAAAAGAGTTGACCAAACTAGGTTAGAAGAGCCCCTAAAAGCTGGCTGTCATGTGTGAGGGTAAGCTAGCACCTATTGTTGGGGTTGGCACCTCATGGATACTCCTTTCAGAACATAGAACATTTCCACACAACACTCTTATAGCGTGATGATTCCACTTTCAATCAGGCGGCCCTTCCCGAAACTGCAAACCCCAGGATTCCATAGGAGGTTGAAAGTGGAATCATCGCGCTATAAGAGTGTCATGCAGAAATGGTCATAAGGAACTAAATAACTTTTTGAGAGAGAAGAGGGGAGTAACATCTTCAAGTAAGAAAAGGCTTGATCACATAAAGAAAGATACAGACAGGGGGAAACAAAAGGACAGGTATTATCTGGATTCCCCTCTCTCTGAACACTTTTCAAGCCTTGATGCGTCTTTGATTCCAAAACTTTCTTCACATAGTGTGAAGCTAAATTGAAGAAAGAGGAGAAATACATTTGAAAGCTTCAGTACAGTCAGTTTCCTTTTTGTGGGTTGAAAGCTACAAGTGTTAAGGATGTCACAAAAAGATCATGCAAGTTATATCTGAAGGGAATAATTTTCCAGAGGAATAATTTATTTGGAAAAGCAGCAATGTGAGAGAAAATTTTCCTTGGCAATAATGACTTCTCTGTAAGAGCTAAAATGTTAATTTTCTTTTTGACTCCTTGGATGAAATTCTTCCATAACAACGCAGTGATGTGTGTGATATTTAACTTCTTACACTTTAGAAGTGAATGATAAAATGAAGAAATGACTAAAAATGTATGGACAGCTGAGGCAGAAGAATTAGGAGGAGGGACAAAACTAAGATATCAACATATCAGAGTAGTTCAACAGTATCATTGATTATTTTAGTACAAGATTATGATTTTAGTGTCTGGAGAAATTCAGCAAAATCTGGATTGACGTATAGGGCCAGGAATTTGCAACTTTTCAGTACTTCTCTGTGTAATATTTATGTAGTTTGCTAGAGCAGTTTTGCCCTCTGCCACTGAAAAATATGATCAATCAGGTACTAGTTTCACCATATTTGAACGCAGAACCCATCACCACCTGTGCAGAATAGATAGAAACCTTTCATGCTCAGAGCCAAAATTCATTAACTTGGTGAAGATGAGAACTGAAATGTACTAAATTTTATGATAAACATGTTGGAGAATGGAAAATCAATAATGAATATTTTAATCAATTTTAGCTTCTGTCTATGCTTATTCTAGGGTAAGCATGCATACTATTAATGTGTAATTCATTCATTTTATTTGCCAAATGTGTGTGGTTTGTGTCACTGCATTTTTTAAAAAATGATCTGCATGCAGCCTCCAAACCTCTCCCTGGAAATCTTGCTAGATTTACCACAGACCTTTTCACACTACAGAATTACAGCAGTATGATTCCACTCCAGCTGCCCTGGTTGCCTCTTATGGAATCCTATGGAATTCAGCCAGAGAGCTTTAGCACTTGTTGTTGTTGTTGCTGTTTTGTTGTGTACTTTCAAGTCATTTCCAACTTATGGTAGCACTAAGGTGAACTTATCACAGGCTTTTCTATGGTTGAGAATGTGGGAATCTAACTTTAGTCTCCCTCAAGGCCATAGTCCAACGGCTCAAAGGCGGTGCCTCACCAAACTACAAATCCAAGGAGCCTACAGAATGTACTTTCGGTAGTTAAAGTGAAATCATAATGCTATAAATGTGTGGTATCAATGGGCCCCATGGCAAAAAGCAACTTTTTGTACTCTTTTAAATAAAAATCCAATCCGGGCAGGAGTTGTGACATGTGTGAGGAGTTTCTCTAAAAGCTAATAACACTCCAGGAAGTCTCATGGAAATGCTAATGGCCTTGTAAACAAGATCACAGGCTTCAACGCTGTTTTAGGGGGAAAAACCTTATTATTAGTACATCTGCAGTGGATTTGGGGGAGGGCAGTTTCGATTTGTGTCTTCCATCATGTTCTTGGGAGAGGGAAGTTATTTGGTTGAAGGACCTGAAGGAGTTGCCCACCACTTTTAAGCAATCAAGAACAAAACTCTAAAAAGTGGTCCTAGATTCCTACAAACACTTGTGATAATTACACACTACCTGTTACAATCCCAAATTGCCCATTGTAAATGTTAACAAAAAAAAAGTGATCATGTTAGGTCTGATTTCTCCACAAAAGTATGGCAACATGAGTAATGTTATTACAGATAATGGATTACTTCAGAGTTGGGTCCTACTCTGAGAAGTGGATGTTGGTGTTGTTTACTCATTAAACGTTATGGTTTAGGATTAAATTAGTGAAGAGATTACATTTTTGTACAAAATAGGCGTTCTACTTCATCTGACAATCCGCTGTCATGGCTTGCTTATTGCAAAATAAGCACTCATTGTTTCTATTATGCAACTTGTAGAAATGTTCTTCTTTTAAAAAAGGATGTCTGGCACACATATTCCATGATGGATGCCTTCCAGATGTCGAATATAAAAATAATTTTCTTCTTGTTCTTTCTGCTTTACCATGGTAGCCTGCTGAGTATATTTTTAGAAAATTGCTTCTCCTTGGATGACATTTACAGTAATTTTGATTTAATGCTATTTGTGAAACCTGCCGTGTGGTAGAAGTATACATTCAATTAATGTATTTCTTGAATAATTTGGGGAAGCCAAATGCTGAATGGGAGTCAGAACTATATTATAAAGCAGTGGGAAACACCATCTGATTAGGAGGAGGATAGGAGTGTCTTAGGAGTGGATTTGTGAGGTCTTTGATGCAAAGCTGTTTGAAGACTGGAATATTATTCAGCCAGTAGATTCTTTAAGGGGTTGGTATCTATGTGTTCTTACATTAATCGGAATGATACGAGTTATGAAATTATCTATAATAATAAAAGAGAGTATTTGTCTGTTGAGCCATAACTCATCAGGACATTGTGGCCGATTTCTAAAGTACAGTAGCTTTCCAAGTTGCAATGCCCAGTTTCAAGTTGGAATTCCAAACCAAAGGTGGGGGTTGCTAGAAACAATAGAGCCTTGCCAACTTCCCCCATTTTACCACAGCACCTCCCACAGCACCTTACCACATTCTTTTACCACAACACCTTTCTCCTCTTAATCAATCATTCTCCACCACACAATCGACACTTGGCAATCTTCATATACACCCCCATTATTATCTACTATCAGATGATTCTGACAGATGCCTCAGCAAAGGAGGGGACAGAAAAACAGGAAGACCCAGGGCCCTCTTTGGGGATTTTAGGGACAGAACTGAACAGCACTAACTTACTGCTGATGAAATGCTTGAGCTGTGTGTGCGTGTATGAGAGAGAAAGAGAGAGAGAGAGAGAGACAGAGAGAGAAATCCAAAAAGCAAGGCAAGGGCTATGGCATTATTCTTAATATTCCTGAGCTGACAAAAGAGCAGGAAAATAGGAGAGGGCTCTCCTACTGCTGGTGAGATTCCTGAGCTTAAAAAAAGATTGAAATGAGCAATCAGGAAGCCCCATGGATTCCTTTCAGGGTATGAGGTATGGATTGGACACTATCAAATACATTTCAGCTAATTTATAGCTGTATGGAGACAGCATAATTACTGAACATACATGTTGAGACGTGTTGCACATTAGTGGTATTAATGACCAAATGTGTCCTGCTTGAAGATGGTTGGCATTATTTTTTGTACAATGCTGGAGATTTGTTGTACTCAGTATCTCTGTTTTTAAAGTTAAAAAGCAGCTATAATCAGTGTAAGGACTCCTCTCTTTAAGAAACCGCTATTTCCACATTGTCTGTGGTTCCCATCGACACCCCAGGGTAATAACATCTTGAAGGGGAGGGGAGTTGGACTTGGAAAATTGTAAGAGGAAAGGGTCAAGCTTCTCGGTTCATTTTCCATGACCTGGCCGCTCTTCTCTAGAGACCTGAACAAATCTCATTAACTATCTTGTCCTCCTCATGGAAAGTTGTATTGATACATCAAAACAGCCTGCTGAGAATTCACAAAACCCTCCTGTGTGAGAATGAGACAAATGCTTATTTTAGTCAAGTTCTCAACATTTTGAGAGTAAACATGTGCAGAAGTCTCAATCCCCTGCCTGCAAGGTTAAGTGCACACCCAGAGCAAACACAGAAAGATTGGCTGATTGATCAAGTGCATCTATCCAAAGCTTTTATTATACTAAGAGTCTACAAGATAAGGCAGCAGCTACTATAGTCCGTAGAAAAAATGCCTTTTACAAGTATGCACATTCTTATAAAAAACTAGGGGGGCATCATTGTTTTGCAGGGAAGGAGGGAAAAAAAACAAGATTGAGGCAAGCAGGGATGTACAGTAGGCCCTCCACATTTGCGAGGAATAGGGACACAGATCCCTTGTGAATATAAAATAATCGTGAATAGGGCGCCCTCTCTACAGGCTTCTACCCAGCAGGTGCACCCACTCAGGCGGGGGCAGGGAGCAGGCAATCATCTTCCCTGCACCTTCCAGCCACCCACGCAAGGTGTGCCCACACCGGCTGTGGCAGCAGGAAGAACTCGCGATTGCCTTTCCTGGACCTTCCTGCCACTGGTGCAGGGTGCACTCGCACCCATGGCAGCAGCAGCGGGGGCAGTGGGAGGAGTGCGGGGAACTGGGGATCGCCCTCCCTGGACCTTCCTGCTGCCCGTGCAGGCATGCCCATGGCAGCACCCATGGCAGCAGCCGCAGGGGCAGCGGGCAGCGGGAGGAGCATGGGGAAATGATGGTTGCTCTCCCCAGACCTTCCTGCTCTCCATGCGGGCACACCCACGGCAGCAGCAGGGGAGGTGAGAGGAGCACAGGGAACTGGTGATCGCCCTCCCTAGATCTTCCTGCCACTGGCGTGGGGTGTACCTGCACTGGGGGCAGGGAGAATGGGAGGAGTAAGCCGGGTGTGAATGGGGTGGGGTGGGGAGAATGGAGAGGCAAGTGGACATCCCATGAATAATTAAATTAGTGAAAGTGAAACCTGTGAATGTGGAGGGAGAACTGTATACCCTTACTCCTACTGTCCATCAAATCTACCTTTTGGGAGATACATGTTTATATTTGTATTTGTATTTATATATGATTTTAAGCTGAAGATCCTGGTTGTGAATCCTATAAGCCTTTTTCGGGTGTTATGAGTCTGTGTCTCTGAGGCCAACTGAGTGAAAACTGGACAAGGCTCCTGTAACGTAATGCAGGAGTGGACAGGAAACCTGTGGGCCACTTATGGCCCTCCTGCCCCCCAAAGGGGTCATATAGGGGGGTTTTTTCCCTTCTGAAAATGCCCCCAAAGTACCTCTAGGGGATGTGGAGATTATTTCTACCACACGTGAAGCCCTCCAACCTCCCAGAGGTCAAAACAAATTTTTGCAAAAGTTTTCAAAGGGATTCTACCTCACCCTTGGAATGACTCATTATGCCTTCTAGAAGCCCCAACAAGGCTAAAACATGGTGAGAATGCCCCCATGTCCCTTAGAGGTGTTTGGAGCAATTTTTTTTTCTTTCTTTCAGGACTGGGTGCAGGGAGTGGAGTCCCCCAATCTTGGTCTCCTGGGGGCTGATACAGCCTCCTAGCCTTCCACAGTTGCCCAGCCCTCCTTTAGTGGTTGTGTAGAAAATGGAATTTCCACAGGTATTACTTGGTACGTGGTTGGATGACAAGCAACACTTGGTGAATGTCCTCTTCTGCACAACCACAAAAGGTGCAAGTGTCCTCTTCAGTTTTCAATCTGGCAACCCTAGTGTTTACTGAAGCCTCCCACAGTCGCAAATCATCAAGGAAAACCACACTTATTTCTTTGCATTCCTGCTTTTTCAGTTTGTTTTAAGGAGGGCCATATCCCTTCTCCTCCATTTTTTCCTTAAACAGCCACTTTCCATCAGACTTCAAATCTGGCTTTGCAGCCAATGATTAGGTACTACTGTGCACCCTGCAGAAGGGAGGAGGGGAGAGGGTGGAGTCTCTCCAGCGCAGAACAGGAAGATGTGCTGCAACCACTGGAGCCTTGGAACGACCCTGTGTGACCCCCAAATGCTTCTTTTCATAAGCAAAAAGAATAAACACAGCTATGTACTAAAATAGGCTTTTTGAAGCCATTTCTTTAAATTACCGTACCGCCCAGAACTGTGCACCATGCTGTTTCTCAATCTTTCTTTCTATTGCAGATGCACAGATTTTCCTTTAATGGAGTTTAGATTCCCTCTCCAGCTCTAATTTCCCTAAAATAAGATTTAGAAATATTTGTCTCTTCACTTCTGTTCTTTCTTTCTTTCTTTCTTTCTTTCTTTCTTTCTTTCTTTCTTTCTTTCTTTTTTTTTTGAGATTTGCATAAACCTTATACTTTGAGGGTTAGTTTTGCTGGATTTACTAATCAAATACAGATCACATATCCATTTAAAACTAAGCCCTGGCAGGACCTGCTCCTGTGTTAGTGTGTACAGGATTGTAGCCAAAAAGAAACATTCTAAAAGGCCATTGGAATGTATGGATTTCTTTATGACAGACATTTTTTCCATAACTACATCTGGCCCAGCACTTTTATCGGTTTCCGTTTCCTGAATTTGATTATTCATGAGTTTGTAGATCCATGCCCCACATCTCTTCCATCTCCTGCCATTCCAACAACCTCACTTTGTTACTTTCTTTTGGCACCCGTGCACCCACAGGCCTCATCTAGAATTTAACAGCCACCCAACTCAATCTGATTTTGCTGCAAGGGACAGGGGTTCTTAAATTCTGAATCAGGTGTGGGTGCAGAGGTGTCAAAAGAAGGTATTAGGTGGGGCTGTTGGGAGATGGGGGTAGGGTCAAGAGGAGGAGAAGTGGAGGACATAGCCGTTGGCAGTTGCTGTTTGCAAAATTGGATTGAGTTGGGTGGCTGTTACATTCTGGATGGATCAGGTGGGTGTGAAGGTATCAAAAGAAGCTATTAAGTGGGGCTGTTGGAATGACAGGAGATGAGGTGGAGGGCCAGGAGGAGAAGGGGAACGAAGACCTGACTGGCAGTGGCTGCTGCTTGGAAATTGGCTTCAAGTACAGCGAGGTAGTTGAGCTTTGAAAATATTCACCTTTTTTCCACTTCTGTGAGAGTCCCGCACCCTGACCCTCATGAAAGTGAAGGGACAACTATATATCTTTCTTAACTCATTGCATTTATGAGCTGAAGCTAAAAGTAGTGTATGTTATTCCTTTCCACCTGCATTTTTATCCTAACAATAACACTGTGAAGTAGGTTAGGCTAGGAGAGTACAATTGGCTCAAGGTGAGTTTTACAAGGAAGCAAGGATTTGGCCTGATAATACTGTGCATTGGACAGAGAAGACTCTCTTGAGGTCATGCAGGGATCATGGATCTGAGAAAAAGCTGTGATGTCAAGCAGGAACTGCTACAGAAATTTTGATGGTTACAGTCATGTTTTATACAAAGCATTTATCGTTAATTATTAGTCATTTATTGTTAATCTGTTTGTTGTTCCTTGGCTCAATCCATAGGGAGAGGTGGGTAAGAAAATAATGATGATGATGGTAAACATAATAAACATAACAAAATAATAATAATAATGATAATAATAGTAATAATAATTATTATTATTATTATTATTATTCTGTGCATGCGCGCACACACACGCGCACACACACACACACAGTATTATATTTATTGATTTGGCTTTTCTCCTCACTTAACATTGTAGTTTTATGTGTTCTTCCTCATTAATGTTTGCCTTCCCTTTGCTTGGCCATACCCTTTTGACCATAATCTGATGTGATGTAGCCTCACCTGTCCTGGTTTTCATCTGTGAAATAATGGAGGATATGATTTACTAGATGCATGAGAAAGGATGTTTGGTAGCTGGACTTCCCTGCTGACACTTCCATTATCTTCTATGAGGGGAATATATCTCTATGAAATGGACTTCATACTGGAAAGAGTGTGGGTTTGAGGCTGGAGGCCATGTTTACCACCTGCTGACTCCAAGCAGGCAGCACTTTGCTACCATGCAACCATTTTTGTAACCATTGACTGCCATTTTTTCCCTTGCTTCTAGTAACCTTGGGGGCATTTTTTCCCTGTTTTGGTGTGAGTCCCTTGAAACAGCATTTGGAAATGAAAATGGCCTGCAGAAAGTGACTTTTTTTTTTTGGCTAAAACGTTTGGCCAGTTTTTGGGAGGAGGTCGTCTAACATTTAAGGGTTCCAAGGGCTTCGAGAATTCCTTGGAAGTATGAGGAGACTCCCCCTCAGGTATATACAACCCTCTCCAGATCTATATCTGGGCTGTGTGATTCCCACTCATGGTTCAAAAGCACATGGTGACCCTCCATGGATAGAGAAGACTCTCCCCAAAATTGTCCTCCATATGTAGTGGGTGATAGAACTGGTATCAGAAGAAAAGAGGATCAATGTTCTCCTTCCTCATGCATTTAGTATATCCCTGAAGAAGGCTATAATCAGCCCTGTTTGTGTATTTGATTTGTCTCTTGCCTTTCCCCCAATATAGGATCTAAAGTGGCTTACAAGTTGCTTCTGAGGATACCAACATGATGGTAATAACAAGATGTGTAAAGAATTTATAACTGCCAGATAATCTGCATATAAATTATTTTTTTGTGCCTGGATAAATCCTTTTGGTAGAACAAAACTCTGCTGTCAGGGAAAATAACATCTCCAGTTAACATAGTAATAGATGGTATATATGCATTTAATTAGGCTCTCTCCTGTGTGTGAGTCTGGCTACCTACTCTAAAGCAATATGATTGGGCAGCACATAGGGAGTTCTCTTCCTCAGAAGATGCTCAGTTCGTCATTTAGATAAAACCGCTATGGTGTAATATGAAGAGTGCTGAGTGCGTGCTGCAACCTCAATTTGAATTCAGTGCCTTAATTCTGCTGCTATCAGGCTGAATAGCACTCTTAACCCAACTGCAGTCTGTATTTCTAGGGCCATTATTACTCTACTTTCAACATCCTGTGGAATTCTGGGGTTTGCAGTCAGCCAGAGAGTTGTTTGGCCTCAATAAACTACAAACCCCAGAATTCCACAGGATGCTGAAAGTGGAATAATAGTACTATAACAGTGTAGTGCAGAAATGGCCTTGGTTTACAAGGATACATCAGCTGATTTTCAGTGCTATAAACCATTTGGCAATATTTTCAGACACTGTAGACTTCCTCGAAACATCTTTTGTATGAAGGTTTTTTTAAAATGTTGGGGTGCATTTGATAGTTACAGTTTCATTAACGGAAAGCCTCTTCCATGCGTGCAAGTGCTGCTTCTAATTTCACAGAAGAGGTTGTGTGGGAGAAGTGGCATTAGCGTGCAAAACTGTGCATATGCTTATGATAGCTTTGTGCTATGTTTTTGCCCAAGAGAATTCTGAAGACATTTGTATGACTCAGTAAATCTGATTCACTGCGCTATATGCCTTATTCATTGTTTCTTATAGTATAAAGATGTTTGTATAATTGTGCAATTGTATAGTGGAAAGTCTGTCAGTCTTTGGCCCTTTTCGCACCTTACCTTTTTGCACTGCTGGGTTGGGTTATCATGTGAGAAGGTTTAGAAGGAGTGCTGCCGCGTCCCTGCTGCTTGGGCTCCGCAGCTCTTTCCTCCTTGCGCGGGTACCCTGCCTATTCCGTTAGCAGTGCAATCTGGGAGGTCCCAGGCTGCACTGCGAACGGAAGACCTCCCAGTCTTCACTGAGGAGAAGATACGCGACCGCCTGGCTCCCAAGACTCCTCACGCCAGGTAAGTGCACGCGGGGCCCCGGAGTGATGCACGATCGCACAGCATTTTCGGCTTTGAGCTGAAAATGAAAAGGTGCGTGTGCATCAGGCCCTTGAGCGTCACGTAAATGTGAGTGTGTCATGCAGACCGCTCCTCACATTTACGCGACGCTCAAGGGGCCCTTTTGCTTCAAAAACGCTGTGTGAAAAGGGTCTTTGGCTGACTTGCTGCTAGAAGTATATGCACATTCCCTTATACTTATCTATGTCCTCTTTTTGGGTCCTTTGGCAGTTGGTTGTCCCTCCCTCAAGGCCCATCCCTGGACTTACCATACAGACTCTGAAGCTGCTCTGCACAGGTATTCCATGCCTCATGGAAGGCAGGCAAGATCAGAGAAGCATCTATCCATTTACCATAGCCAGACATGAAATGACTACAGCAGCAGTGAGATATTTCTGGAGATCCTCAGCTGACCTCAGTGCTGATATAATCATTTTGCCTCTGCCTGTGGGGACATAGCCAGACACTTCTCTGAACCTTCCTGCCCCCCACCAGGAACAGAATGGAGGTATGGGGATGTGGGTGCAGTGACTGTATGATAAGATCAGGTGGATAGTACATGGGTCAGCCTAGTGTAGGTCTGCATGCAGAGCTGCTATGCTCTACTGGGGCAGATACACTTGTGGGCTTTGTATGCGGGAGCTTATGGAGCTGGCCTAATCCATATTCTCCTTCAATAAAATAATACAAGAAGGGTAATTTCACTAGAAAAGTAAACAAACAAATTACTGAATCTTCTGTGATGGTTTTGTGGGTCTGAATTAAATCTCAATTGGAGTATATCCACTGAATTAATGGGGTTTACATTAAATTTAGACTCACAATTCAACACTTAATTCAGTAGACCTACTCCAGCTGGAGTTACCAATAGGAGCCTTGACTTTTAATTTTGTTGATGTTCTTCCAGCTACTCCTTATTGCTTTCAATAAGTGTGTATTTCTTATATTCTTTTTCTTTTACATTTCTAAAAAAAAAAATGCTGTTATAAGCATTGTAATTTTTTTCTGCCATATATTATGATGTTCTCTCACATCATGTCATAACCAAAAAGTGTTAGAGGGTACGTAAGTACACTTATGAACGAACATGGCTACTTGTCCACCAAGTTGCTGAGTTTGTTCAGCTAATAAGTTATTGCCAGTGTCTTGATTTTCACTCTTTAAAACATTGTATGTGTATATATATAATATAGAGTGGGCCCTTGCTATCTGCTAGGATTTAGTTCCAGGAACCTCCATGGATATTCAAGTCCCATCATGTATAATGGTGTAGTAAAATGATGTCCCTTAAATCAAACAGCAAAATCAAACTTTGCTTTTTGAATTTTTTTTTTTATATATTTTCAAGCTGTGCTTGGTTGAATCTGTAGATACAGAATCCATGGATAAGGAGGGAGGACTGTATGTGATATGTATGTGCAGTTATATGTATGTGCATTTATATTTGTCTGTGTGATGTGTTCTGGTACTCTGTAATAAATACTGTTGAATTTTTACTCAGACATAAAAGTTCAGTTGTTTTTCTATGAGACTATATAACTGCTGGTTACATTTCTAAATGTGCCCCTGCTAAACTGTTTGAGTCCAACCTACTACAAATCAGCTATGTATTTCATTCCATAGAAAGATCCCATAGATAGATATTTCTAGGCCGAAGTATTGATTCAGTTGTGGCATGGGTAAGGATGTATGAGAATATTTTTCTTTTCTTTTCTTTTCTTTTGTAAAATTAGAGGCCATTTTGACAGGATAATTGCCTTTCTTAGGGAATCAGGTCTGACAAACTTCATAGAGTTTTATGAAAGAAAAAGTGTTATAGTTTGTTTTTTTCCAAAAGTGAAACACCATACGGTGTTTTTTGGTTTGTTTTGTTCTGCAGGCAATTCTTATGGAAATTCTATACAACACATAGGTTACTTTGACTGAGGAACCACAACAATATCAGAAGAATTGGTAGGATATCTTTCTGTGGGAAGAGAATATTCAGATATGCAGAGAGTGATTTGTTTTCCTTAATCTCCATCATTAGATTTGGGAGAGCATTTTGTTTGAAAATGACGTATGTGATTGTGGTGTCCCTAGGCAGGAAATTTCCCAAATTTCAGGAGGACAGTAGCAAGGATGAACATATCTGAGGGATGAAGGGCCATTTTCAGCTACTTTGTACTGTTCACAGGCTGGCATGGAATATGCTGCAGTGACTTGAAGTCACTTTTGGTCGCTTTCAGATGGGACTTCTTTCTGTCTGGGATTTGGAGGCAAAAGAGCATGTAGGAGTCAAAATGATCCTCTGGAATAGGAAAACATTTTTTTCCAATGGTATTTGGGGTCAAGGGAAACCAAGGATTACATAGCCCCCTCCTCCCTCTAGCACAGTGGTTCTCAACCTGTGGGTCCCCAGATGTTTGTGGACTTCAGCTCCCAGAAGCCCCAGCCACTATGGTCAATGCTCAGGGCTTCTGGGAGCTGAAGTCTAGAAACATCTGGGGACCCACAGGTTGAGAACCACTGCTCTAGCACTATGTAGCTTGTGAGCTGCACTATACCACCTCCTAGAGAGTAATGTTGAATGAAAACTAAACTAAAAAAAAAAATTGTTCATTTGGCACTGGAGGTGTAGGAGGTGTAGTGGGACACAGTGGATGATGAATGTAGAAGATGCAGTGGCAGACTAACATGGGTATCAGCAATATCCAAAGAAACATCCAAAGCTACAGCTTCCCAGGTCCCCCAGAGTTCTTGGGAAAACTTTCAAGGTTCCTTCTTCTGCAGAAAGAACTACTACAGCATACAGAGCACCAGAAAGCTCCTGTGAATACATTCCAATAATACCTTTCCTCAAAAACACTGGGGTTAAAGAGCCTTTAAAAAACAATTCAAATGATAGCATACACTCCTTCTTTTTCCATCCCTCTCTCCTCCACTCTTGCGTTTTCTTTATATGTTGAGCCTGGAAAAATTTATCCATTTTTTTTTAAATAACATGATGTCTTGCCTCTGAATCCACACAGAATCTTCAAAAGTCTAAAGATTTGGAATCAGACTGTTGCAGGGGAGCTTTGATTTGATTCAGATGTCATGTGCATCAGTCTGAATCAGGAAAATTGGTTTTGGATTGTTCTGCATGCTGAAGCACACCATTCCTTCAAAATAATGTTATTTTGTGTTGGATCAGTCATTGAAAATGGTCATATTCATAATATTCTGCACCACAGGTTGGTAGTTGTCCTTATAATAGAGATTTCATGTGTAACTTGATAAACCTGAATTTTATCCAGGATTTACATACAGCTTTATAAAAGCTGGAGAATTTGGTGATTAATTTTGTGACTGGCTGCCATAAGTTCACTATGCTACCTCTAGGCTATGGTGCTAAGGTTTAAGAATAAATGCAAATAAATAAATAGATATTAGATTTCTCACTAGAACACAAATGTACCTTGTCCTCCCATGTTAAAGTTGTTACCATGTTTCCTAAAAGATTATTGTCAACCTCACAGTCACAGTTATATCCCAAATTCGCCATAATCCCATTCAATTGTTTCTCTTGCAGTGAAAAAGAAAAGAAATTGGCATAAGCATGACACAGGTCAAACCACAGAAGTCAAACCTGTACAAAATGGTAGTCAGGTCTTCATCAAAGAACTCCGAAGTCGAACATTCCCCAGGTGAGCTGTTCAGTTATGTTGCCATTTGTCCTGTTGTCGTTAGGTGATGGTGTGAAGTAGTAAAACGTGCATAGAAAGTGCTGTGGGTTTTTGTCTTTTTATCAGGAGGTTTTCATCTGGATTTGTGTAGCCAATAACCAAACAGACTTCAGGCTAATAGCTTTCTGTGTGATTTCCTGCAGCGGCACATTGTGAACTGTACTACCCAAAGGAATTTTGCACTCTGCTTGTTGACAAATTTAGGGCGATTTTTGCTTTTTCACAATAAACAACATTAAAATGGTGGTTTGTTTCTGTTATTAAGAAATCTTTACCCTGAAATCACTAGGACCCTCAAAGATTTTCCATGTAATGTAATGCTTAATGTAATAACTGAACAGTGCCAAATTCCCATAGCCAAGATCCTTTTATAATTAACACAATATAATTATCCAGCAATCCATGCCAACAGCTAAGATTCTTCTATATTGTCTACTTACAAGAAAGTACGATTCAATAAAGGTCCCTCATAACTTTAATTAGAATATTTTTTCTTGAAGTTTCTGCCTTTAATTGACTTACGTTCAATGCAATATACACAACTGAACAAAATAACTCTATTTCATAACAGAAAAGGAAAAACAAACAAACAATCCAGTAATTAATTTCAATAACAGGAGCTAATTAGGGTCCAGTTAGAATGTTGCTCACCATTAAAGCTGAGCTGAAATGGAAGCAACACCCACACAGGTAGGGAGTTACTTATTAAAGGCACAGTCAGTCACAGTGCTTTACAAGTCTTCACTTGACTGATTAGCAGTCCAGTTGCATTTAAGTGGAATTCCACAAAGACAGAAGCATCACAGAGAAATCTACAGTGATTGTTCATGCAGAAACTTTCTGGGTTTGTGTACATTGAGGGCAATGGAAAACTGAAGGGCTGGAGTCTAACCCATTGCTCATTTCGCTGACTGAAGCAGCCTCGGTAGCTGAGGACTGCTGCCCATCTATAGTCCTAGTGATCCCACTACAGAAGGATGGAGGCACAGAGAGATTAGGAAAGTTATTCCTCTTTGCTCCCGCATATTTCCCTTATTTCTTTGACAAACCAGCCAACTAGTGTGAAGCAAACTCCCTTTCATTCCTTGATCGATACCTGCTTTCAGATCAGCCAAAGCCTCCTTCTTACATTGCAGTGGCTCCTCCATTTTCATGAGGGTTTCAGGCTCAGAACTTTCACAAAAGTGCAAAAAACTGTGCATAGCACCCTGCAGTCCCCTTCCTATTCCCTTGCCTTTTGCACTCCAAGACCAAAGGCAAGAGAGTGGGAGGAGGGAGCTCTGGAGGGGAGAAGGAAGGCTTGTTTGAGCCTTTCTCCCCTTGAGCCTTTCCCTCCCACTCCCTTGCCTTTTGTCTCAGCATAAGTTCTCAGCAAAGAGGTCAGAGGCAAGGGAATGGGAGGGGGAGCTCTGGAGGGGAGAAGGAATGTGCGTGTGTGCCTCCCCCATTTTCTTGCCTTCTGTCAGCGTACTTGCCTTCCTTCTCCTTGCCCAGAAAAAGGCAAGGGTATGGGTGGAGGAGAATGTGGGGCGGGGAGAGGGACACACATGCCTCAAAGTTGCGAAGGTCAAACCTGCTAATGTGGAGAGAGGACTGTATTCATGTGAAGGGCTGTGGAGGTGCCCTGCTGGCCCACCTGCTGTTGCATCCTGACTTACCCTACCCCTGACATGGGGTCATCTGCGAGAAGGAATCCTTTGTGCATTCTTCACAATCTGCTATCCTGAACTTCTGGAAGCCTATGCACATAGAGATCTGGCTATGTAGACTTTCACCTTGTAGAAAACCACAAAGCATGGATGTCTTGATCAGGGCTGGTGTAGTGCAACTTTACAGTTGTTCCAGTCCTAGATGGAGAGTTCATGTAATACTTAAAAAACATTAAAATATCATTGACGTAGGTGGAACTCATAGCAAAACAGCTTTAAAATAGAAAGATTGAGCAATGTAGTTCCTCAGTGTCTTCTCCTGATGATTATTCAGTACTGTTAGACAATTGAAAAGAATCTGCACTAAAGAAACCCCTTTAATCTCTCCCTGGAATTTTGCAAATCAGACAGATCTGAGAAGAAAGCCAGGATTACTCAAATGCAGACCCAATACCCACTAAGGTCCAGTTATGAAGATATAATGATTAAAATAGTAAGGAACTTTTAAATTATCCACTGCTTCTAAAGGAAGCATTAATATAGGGGATTTTTTTCCTACTTCAGCATGGTTTGCTCATCTGTTTCTTAAACTTTTGTTTGTCTCCATCCCTTGAAAACCATTGGTGACCTCAGACTGAGATGTAGTTCTAGAGAAGCACAGAAGAGGGCAGTCATGCATTATCTGAAAGAGTTTTGATGCACTTTAAATGCCTATATTGGGGGAGAAATTATCTTAGCAATCAGTTGTCCTTTGCAATGATCTTCTTTTGAAAGAGACATCATATCATATACCTCCAACAAACCCTTGGATATTAAAAAACGTGCCTGTTTTGGAAGATTTCGTGTCATAGTTATCTGAATATCTAGTTTTTCCTGATGTTCTTCAGATATACAGATGACAAGAACCATGTTTGCTTAAGCAGATTGCCACAATTTTCCTTTCAAGTCAACTCATTTCTAAGCAGCCAGTAAGTAGCTTGTATATACAGAATATACAATATATGCTTGTAGGTGGCATATTTCAAGAAGTTTTGGCAATCCGTACATATTTGATTGCGATTAGCATGTTAATTTATCATTAGGTACCTGTTTTTAAGAACAAAATGGTAGCCCAAATGCATAATATTATAAATGCTGAAGTTCTTCAGTCTTTAACATATTCACAGAACTCTTTATGTAAAACATAGTATCTTTTTATTCTGCAATGCGTACATAGTGTCTTTATTTCTTTTCCTGGAACTTTTTTTTTTAATTTTAACTTCTTGGGAAAAATCATCTTGGTCTCGTGTGTTCTTTCAACACAGTTATGAGGGTCAAATTTCTATCAGAGTGTTTTGCTCAAGAATTAATTACCGAGAACAACCACATACATATTCCTAGGGTTGTTTTGGTGTTCTGTTGCTTGAAACATGGTTTCGACCTGCAAAATACATGTGAATAGCACCCCAGTTTTCCCAAAGTTACCAGTAATCAGTATACTTTATGCAGGAAAAGAAAACCACCATTCATAAATAGGGCAGTCAACATTTCATAAGTGATATAATGTACAGGATATGTTAACATTATACCCTTGTACTAATCATTTCTAATGATTCAGCATTGATTAAATTGTGAAGTAATTGATTTGCCTTTCTAGATTAATGGATACAACTTTAATGAAATGGAAATATAATTTAGTCTAATAAAATTTAGACAAAGAGGAAGCACTGAATGAACAAGAAAATTATGAATACTGAGTGGTATTTTTACTATTTTGTGAATATATTACGCTAAATAATTAGACTCATCAGCTTATGGAGATTGTATTCTATGGTATATAAATTAACTCATTTTTCTACTATTTATTTGTTTCCTGTTGTACAATACTGATCTGGAGGAACTGAGCTTACATGCTACTGAAAACGATGTAAAGTTTAGTACATTTAATATATCACATTGATTTCTCATTCAGCTTATCACATTCATTTCTCTCAGTTTTAAGTAAGACTAACATTAGACCCTAGATCTTGAATGCAATGTGAAATCTACTTACTACCACCACTGTTTCCGTGAGCTTTCAGCAGCTTATGTACTAAGTTCTTTCAAACTCAAGGCAAAGGGACTCCAATGCCTTTGTACATGGGTCCCTCAGAAACTGTACCCATGATGCACTGAGTCCTGGTCCACTGCCTTTTCTATTTGCTTCAAACAACTGATGGGCATAGCAACAACTTCTGTGTGAGGCCACTGTTCTTCCTTGGGGTCTACAACTTTCAAATAACTCACTCTTTCTGTCAAGGAAACCAGGATACATAGTTTCCAGGGTTCCTGAATATTTGAAAGGAATGACAAGCAAACTATATATCCCCTGACTCCTTGTGCTTGTAGTCTATGTGTAGCTGAATTCAAATATATTGTTTTGAAGTCCTTTGTGATCATCTGGGTGCCTAAGTAAGCAAGAAATTCAAAGGATCGTATGTTAATAGTGTCTTAATGTGGAGAGAAGATCAGTGGTCTGTGTGCTGTTTTTATTAACCACAATGAAAAATAAAATATTAACTCTGAGGTGAAATAATTTTGTAGTTGACCACTTGAAATGTATTTTGAATGTTTAGTGCTGAAGATGTGATAATAAAAGTGACTGGAAGCCAACTAACAGTTGAGTACTTGGAAGAAAATGGATTCACGGAGCCTATTCTTGTTCCGAAGAAGGATGGCTTGGGCATCTCTGTTCCTGCCCCAACATTTTATGTCAGTGACGTTGAAAACTATGTTGGTATGTATATACAGTGCTGTTGCTTTTGCAATAAACATGCTTAGTTTACAGCGTGATCAACCTAAGCCTATGGGAATTTATACACGGAACCTAAAGAGGAACTTTTTATCAGCCTGCTTAACTTGGTAGCTTCCAGATGTGATGCATTACAGCACCCATGATCCTAGCCAGCATGCAGTACTGGGAGCCACCAAAGCTGGCAAGGATCACTTCCTTGAGATGGAGATACTTGTTGCATTTGGGCAGAGGCTTCTGGTGGCTTCCATGTCAATGGGATGGAGAATCTTTTCCAGGGCTTAGTTTGAAATCCAAGGAGCTATCCATGGTGCTCAGTCTTATCAAACAAATAGTTTTAGTTCACTCCTTTAAAGATTGGACTAAAACCCAGAGAGGATTCATCACCCCACTGGCATGGAAGCTGTCAGCTGCCACTTCATTAGAGGAGAGCTTGGAAGTTAGAGTTGGAAGAGACCGCAGAGGACATTGAGTCCAACTTTTTGCCATGCAGGAACACACACTCAAAGCACTCCCAATAGATGGCCATTCAGCCTCTGTTTAAAAATCTCCAAAGAAGGAAACTCCACCACACTCCACGGCAGCATATTCCACTACTGGACAGCTCTGACCGTCAGAAAGAAGTTCAGGTGAAATCTTCTTTCCTGGAGCTTGAATCTGTTGCTCCTTGTCCTAGTCTCTGGAGCAGCAGAAAACAAGCCCTTTCCCTCCTCAGCATGACATCATTTCAAATACTTAAACATGGCTATCATGTCCCCTTTTAACCTTCTCTTCTGCAGACTAAACATACCCAGCTCCCTAAGCTGCTCCTCATAGGGCATGGCTTCCAGACCCTCCACCATTTTGGTCGCCTTCCTCTGGACACGTTCCAGCTTGTCAATATCCTTCTTGAAATGAGGTGCCCAGAACTGGATGCAGCATTCCAGATGAGGTCTGACCAAAGCAGAATAGAGTGGTACTATTACTTCCCTCGATCTAGTCGCCATGCTCCTATTTATGCAAGCAAGAATTGCATTGGCTTTCTTGTCTGCCACATCACACTGCTGACTCGTGTTCTGCTTGTCATCTACTAAGACTTCTAGATCCCTTTCAAATATAGTTAGTTTAATGGACTAAGTTAGTTCAGTGGGCTATGATAATGGCCATGCTGGTTGGGGTGAATTGGCAAACCTTCCTGTCTTGGAAGACAGTCTTCACTGCTATTCTTTCTGTCAGTTTTTCCAACTATGGTGGTTCTTTACTTTTCAGTTTCTTAGAGTGATCCTACCTTTTCTGCATATTATCAGTTTGAGATTGATTAGTTCCTAAAATGTTACATTTATATTTAATTCTGTTTCTATAGTATTTGAATACCTTCTGTGCTTTGATTCTTTCAGGATTCCAAAGTCTCAACAGTTGTATATCATCACAAGTTCTATTAAAATGAGTCTCTTAAAATTGCACCAATAATGCTCATCATTGATTTCACCCTTTAAAATAATCTTACAGAAGTTCTCAACCTCTTCATTCTTAGGGAGAATGTTATTCTTTGCTTGTCCATCTGCATCCCTTCACAGATTTTATTGCATGAGCCGAGTACATAACATCTGGTGGCTCCTATTCTGCCTTAGAGCTAAATTTGTCCCACCCATCTCAAGCAGTGCTCTGATCAAGAGCAAAAAACAGAACAGACTGGCAATCTGACCTACAGCGATAGACTATAATACTGCACTCCATTGACTGTGGCATTTTGGAGTTCTGTATGTGTCATACCTTTCAGGTTGAACTCAACATTTGGTACTCAGAGGACATATCTAGTAGTAAGGTTACACAGAATTGGGACTTGGCTTGTTATTTTAAACTAGCCAATATAATAAGAAAGAGGAAATGGGGGATTTGTGGATTATAAATCACAGGCAAGATGTTGCAGCCTTGGTATCTCCCAGTGGAATTCTGATTTTCCCAACAAAATTGCAGCTTCCACCGCCAAGGTTACTCTGCCCTTCTTATATTCTGCCTACATCTATGCATCACAAATGTCACAGAGAGTTCTATGCTGAATTGAAGTTAGCATTATCTGGTCACATGTTTTTCTGGAAATGAGTGCAGATTTATTTTCAAAAGCTGATACTGGAATCTGTTGGGTGATGGTGTATTTCCACCTATTTGTATATTGCTTTGAGTGCTTTGAAGGCAGAGGATGTGATTTCAGAGCTTTTATAAATGAAACAAGGTATTTTGAAAAGAGAGAAATAAGTAATTAATTAAGAGTGAAGAAACTGACCAAACAATAATAATATAAGCATAGGGAATAATACTCTTTCTTCTGAATGTTCATTAATTTTCTAGCTTAGATCCTTCTAACTTTTTAAATGACATAAGTAAGTACAGTTGCGCTGAATCATTCTTGAGGAACTAAATCTGGCTTGTCCAGAATCCAGACAGATTTCCTTTTTGTCCATTATAATAATTATTTTCTCATTGCTCCAGTCTAGATATTTGTGTATTTTTTTTCTAGACATTACTAGCCTGCAAAGAGGGCAGCCACCATTTGTTTGTGTGTTTGGCTTATACCCTGACTTTCTTCCATGGCTGGTACTAAAGATGGCTATCATAGCAGACCACAAATTTGATTGCTATCTACAAGATACTTCTTTCATCTGCCACTTTTATCTGCCACTCTGTGTTTTTCAGCCCAGTGCAAAACTGTGCCTCACACAACAGCAACTGCAGCTGAACAGCTGTTTGTTCTTCATATTTGCAGTCAGATTGACTTCCACTTATGGCAGCCCCATGAATGAGAGCCTCCAAGAACCCTATTTATCAGCTGAATTGCTCAGGTCCTACAAACACAGGCCCATGCCTCCCTTGGCTGAATGAATCCACCATCATCTCCCTCTTTCCCACCCCCGCCTTCCACTTTATCAGTCATTATTGTCTTTTCCAGTGAGAAATGTTGTCATAGAACCTTAGAAGCATATTGCTGGAAGAGACGACAAAGGTAATCGAGTCCAATCCCCTGTCATGCAGGAATATAGCATCAAGCATTCCCAACAGATGGCCATCCAGCATCTGTTTGAAAATCTCTAAAGAAGGAGATTCCATCACACTCCCAGGCAACTTACTCCACCATTGAACCACTCTTACTATCAGGAAGTTCTTTCTAATGTTTAGGTGGAATCTTTTTTTCCACAAGTTTGAAGCCATTGTTCCATGTCTTAGTCTCTGGAGCAGCAGAAAACAAGCTTGCTCCATCTTCCATATGATATCTTTTTAAATATTTTAAATGTAGCTATCGTGTCACCTCTTAAGCTTCTCTTCTCCAAGCTAAACACATCCAGCTCACTAAGCTGCTTCTCATAGGACATGGTTTCCAGGCCTTTCACCATTTTGGTCACCCTACTCTGGATACATTCCAGCTTGTCAATATCCTTCTTGAACAGTGGCACCCAGAACTGGACATAGTATTCCAGGTAGGGTCTGACCAAAGCAGAATAGGGTGGTATTGCTTCCCTTGACCTAGACACTATACTCCTCTTGATGCAGCCTAGAATTGAATTGGCTTTTAAAGCTGCCTTATCACCTTGCTCGTTCATGTTCAGCTTATGGTCTACTAAGACTCCTAGATCCCTTTCACATGTACTGTGGTCAAGCCAGATGTCGGTCATCTTGTATCTGTGCATTTCATTTTTTTCTGCCCAAGTGTAGTATCTTGCACTTCTCCCTGCTGCAATTCATTTTGTTATTCTTGGCCCAGCTTTCTAATCCATTCAGATGGTTTTGAATCCTCGACCTTTCCTTTGGGGTGTTAGTTACCACTCCTAATTTGGTGTCATCTGCAAATTTGAAAAGCGTGTTCTCTATTCCATCGTCCAAATCATTGATAAAGATGTTGAATAGCACTGGGCCCAGGACATAACTCTGTAGCACCCCACAAGTAACTTCTCTCCAGAATGAAGAGGAGGCACTGGTGAGCACCCTTTGCATTCATTTGGTCAACCAGTTACAAATCCACCTATCAGTAGCATTGTCTAGTCCAGATTTTACTAGCTTGTTTGTGAGAATATCATGGGAGACCTTGTCAAAGATCTTACTGAAGTCAAAATATGGTATTTCCACAAGATTCCCTCCATCTACTTAGTTTGTAACTCTGTCAAAAAAGGAGAAAGATTAGTCTGGCATGGCTTGTTTTTCGAGAAACCCATGTTGACTTTTAGTGATGATCACATTCCTTTCTAAGTGCTTATATACTGTCTGTTTAATGATGTGCTCTAGAATCTGCTCTAGGTATTGATAGCAGGCTGACTGGGTAGTAGTTGTTTGGGTTTTCCTTTTTTCTCCCTTTTTGAAGTTGGGGACAATATTTGCTCTCCTCCAGTCTGCTGGGACTTCTCCCTTTTCCGAAGAATTTTCAAAGTTCATTGCCAACGTTTGTAGGATTATTTCTGCCAGTTCTTTTAATACCCTTGGGTATTGTTCCTCTGTCCCTGGAGATTGGAAGTCATTTAGAATAACCAGACATTCCTGTACTACCTCTTTACCTATTCTGTGCTGCATTTCCCCTACCACATTATCTACTCCATTTTCCTCAGGTCCAGTACTGTTTTCCTTTTGGGAAAGGCAAAGTAGGTGTTGAATAGTTCTGCCTTTTCTCTGTCCTCTATTAGCATACCTCTATCTTCTTCACACAGAGCCCCTACCAGTTTTTTGTTCTTCCTTTTGGTATGGACATAACAAAACAAAATCAACAAACAAACAAACAAAGAACACCTCACATTTTTATTGTTTTAACCTCTCTTGCAAGCCTGAGCTGGTTCTTTGCTTTAGCTTTCCTGACTTTCTCCCTACCCTTATTGGCCCCTTTTTTCCATTTCTTATACATATCCCTTTTGAAAGTTCTTTAGACATCCATCCTGGATTCTTTAGACACATCCCATTTTTCTTCCCCACAGAAATTGTTAGAAATTGTGCCTTCAGTATCTCACTTTTAAGAAATTCCCATCCATCGTGAACTCCCTTCTCTTTAAGTATCCCTGACCATGAGATGACTCCCAGTATTTCCCTACATTTACTAAAATCAGCTTTCTTAATGGGTCTAGAATGTGTGCCTGTCTATGCTTGGATTCCCCTTTTAGCTGTATAATAAACTCCAGAAGAACTTGGTCACTTCCACCTAAGGATCCTGCCACGTCCTTGCCATTAACCAGATTATCATTGTTGGTTAGGATCAGATCTAAAATAGTTATTAGAAATTGTGCCTTCAATATCTCAGTTTTAAGAAACTTCCACCTATCCTTTCTCCTTTAGTATTCCTGACCATAGGATCACACCCAGCATTTCCCTATGTTTGTAGAAACTTAGGGAAATACTGTAGGGAAGTATCTTATGATGTCCAAAGTGCAGCATCCTTAGTTTAATCATCATCATTTCTAGTGAGAAGTCAGGCTTGATTTGCTCTAAGACACATTTGTTTGCCTTTTGAGAAGTCTGTGGTATTCATAAAACACTTCTCCAGAACCTCATTTCAAACAAGCTGATTTTCTTTCTATTAGATGTTTTTTCATTGCCCAACTTTCACACTCATTATAGAAAGTGGAAATATTATGGCCTGGATGATTCTGACTTTGGTGTTTAATGATATGTCTTAACATTTACGTATCTCATTTAGTTCCTTCATGGCTGCCCATCCAAATCTTAGTCTTCTTCTGATTTCTTGACTACAGTCTCCATTTTGGCTAGTTACTGAGCTAAGGTACAGGAAACCTTTAACACCACAGAATATTTATTTAGAATATTTAGCATATTTAGAATATTTAGCACTGATGATGTTTCAGGCACTGCCATTAACTGTTCTATGTCAGAGACCCTTGTCTTTTGTTGGTTGGAAAGTGAGAGCCAGTGCTTTGCTCTCTATGTGAGTAGGATAGGTGTGGCTGTGGGAAAAGAGGTGTTTGCCCACCTTTAAATCAAAGGGCATGTTGCCCCCATAAATTATTTCCAAAGGAAATAGTGTATTTTCCTTCCTTCCTTCCTTCCTTCCTTCCTTCCTTCCTTCCTTCCTTCCTTCCTTCCTTTAACCTTTTCCCCATTGCCACAACAAAATCAGTGGAAGGGCCTGAGGGGAAGTGGACATGCTCCCCTCACACTGCAAAAATGACCAAGAGAGGTTGCATGTACTTATAGCTATGTGTTGCCCATCCCTGCTTAATAGCTTTAGCCTGAGATTTGGGAGATGCAAGTACTAGTTCCCACAAAGCCATGGAATGCACTAAGAGACCTGGGCCAGTCATTCTTCCCCAGTCTGGCCTACTTCGCAGGGTTGTTGCAAGGATGAATAGGAAGGAAGAGAGCCACATGTGCCGCTCTGAGCTCACTGGACAAAAGACAGGATATAAAAAGTGTGCTCTGAGTTTTACATCCCCCCATAACTCCCATGGGATCCAATTTAACATTACCAGTTTCTTTACTTTTTGTTTTCCTTTCATTTTCAGGACCAGAAAGGAGTGTGGATGTCACTGATGTTACCAAGCAGAAAGACTGCAAGATGAAGCTAAAGGAATTTGTTGATTACTATTACAGCACTAACAGGAAACGAGTCCTTAATGTAACTAACTTGGAATTTTCAGATACAAGGTAAGATGACTGGGAGAGAAACATGTGGATTAGGATACATTAATAAATTCCAGCCTATTAGCAAAGATAATGGTTTCTTAGCACACTGAATGTGTTAATGGACTGGTTTTCATTACAGCGATGTGTCTAATCAAGACATTTTTCTTCTTCAGGGAAAGACTCTGTCTTCAATAGAACTACCTTTCAGGAAAGCAGAATGCATTGCTTTAATACAACAGAGACAATTAACAACCTAGCAGCCTACCAGGTTTTGCTATTAGTTTATGATATCAGGATGTTCATACCAAACTAGGCCTTTAAAAGTGTATGGCCAGTGATACAGCTGAATTTTTCTGTATCTCATTTCACTCTGGCCTCATTCCCACAACCATATAACTGTGTGTGGATAGTACCTGAGTCCCAAATGTTGTATTCCATCCATGGGTGTAATCCAGGAGATCTCATGCTAAACTAAATCTGTTATCTTAAAGATACCACAAAACACCTCCTTTTTTATTTCTCTCTCTTTTTTTTGTAATGGAACAATGCATTTGCCAGATACCACCAATCTGAAGGACTGTGTATTTTTCCTACCACAAAAAAGATTAGTTTTTTTTTAAAAAATTGCCCTACGCTATGAAAGACATTTAAAGCACTTCTAGATATGTTATTTAATTTCAACTTTTGCTGAATTTTGTTTTGGGGCTGACACTTATGGTGGGGTCTAACAAATCTATGATGCTGCACCATATAATTTAAACTTCTTTTTTCTTGTTGGATTCCTGAATAATCTACATACACATGAAAAGACTATTACTGTGGGGAAGGAACAGGCTTCTTTTTAAACAGAGAAAATGATAAGCTCTGGCACAAATAAAATAAACAATGCTTGCTTTAGAATAAAATTCCATCTAATTGGATATGAGAAAGAAGTGATAATTAATGCAGATTACAGAAAGGCTGAAGGATAATTGCAAGATCATTTCTTTTGTAGTATCCATAGCACTCTAAGCTGTATTTATTGTTTTAATAATATAACCCTTTCCTTGTGCCCAAAAGGATCAAGAGCAATTTCAAAGCACTGTGATTATAGGTGTATTTCAATAGGTATTTTACTGTCTGTTCTCTACTGAGGAAGCAATAATGACAGGAGGCATTTTATTCTTAAGAACTTTTGGAACTATTCTAATATGCTGCTGATTTAATCATCAACTCGCAAATAGTGTGTTTTTCAACAAAGAGCATGACACATTAACAGGCTCCAAAGCTCTGCCCTGACATACAGCATACATTCATAAGGGAGCATTTTAGACTTATGGACTCACAGAAGTTAAATGTAAAAACATGTCTCTATCTACATCTTTTTAAATAAGCTGCTGGGTTTTTGGGGCACTGGATGAATTACTATTCAAAAAAACTGATATTAGAGTTTCTTGGCACCAATATTTAAATATAATTTTTGAGTTTCTTGGCACCTGTATTTACAGTTCTTAGATGATAATTATTTTAGCAAAACAGTTTTGATTTTGGGTTTCAGTTTTTGTTCAGGTTATTTAGGACAGTGATATTAAAAGTATGACCCATGAACTGAATCCAGGAGCCCTTGCTCAACTGACGATCTTCCTCTTCCGCACATTGCCTTTTAATGCAAAAAGCCTCTAGGGTTGTGGCAGGGAGGCAGTTTGGTTATGCTTTAGGGCTCTTATGAGATGTTCTGGCTGAAATATCTTCCAAACTAGTCGTTTTTTTCTCCTTTCAAATCTAAAAACAATGTCCAGTTTTGAGAAAAAGTCCTTCCAAGGCCTAAATTATATTTCTTTGGCCCCAAAACAGAGTGAACTAAATGTATTTCTTTAATTCATATCTCGTCTTTCTCCTGGTATGGAACTCTTCTAAGGCACAAAGGGCTATTTCAAATTAAAAAACACGCACATTGGGGTGGGGTAGGTACAACTTTCCATGATTTGGCATAGGCTGTGGGTCCTTGGGAAGTTGTTCATCCCAGTTTAGAAACCTAATCACTCTAAGGCCTTTTTTGCATGGCATTTCTCATACGAAAGGGCCTTTGGAGCGTCGTGCGATTGCAAGGGGTGTTTCAGACAACATCCTCGCAATCGCTCGACGCTGCCAGGGCTGGCGGGCACCAATCACAAACTATATCATTTTCAGCTTTTAGCCGAAAATGGTGCGCAATTGCGCATCACTCCGGGGCCCCACGCACACTTACCTTGCGTGCAGAGCTCCGGAGCTGCAGCCCTCACGCTTCCTCCCCCAGCACAGCCTGGGAAAATACCCGGCTGCACTGTGGAAGGAAGAGGCAGAGCCCTCATGTTGCTTACCGGCCGGCTGGCCAGCAACTTCTGCAGAGCCAAAGCAGCAGGGACACAAGAGCCTCACAGAAGAGGCTGCTTGCGTGATCCCTGCATGACCACACCAGACAAAGGTAAGGCGTGAAAAGGGCCTAGCAGGCCAGTGTTACACATGTGTACTCAGACGTAACTTCTACTAAGGCTCACTTGTGAGTGTAGGTAGGATTGCACAATAAAAAAAATTCTTCTCAGATCTGGAATCCATTAAAGAGTTGTTACCCTGTGTACTGGGGGTCCCGTGAGGGACACCAAAATGTGCTCAACTGTAGGTGGGGAAAATTAGCTCTGAGCACTGATTTAGCTTTACGGGAGGCAGGGTGACTTAGCAGGATCTTGTAACCCAGTGTTTATGGGGTCAGGCCAAGTCAAGAAGCAGACCGGTTTGAAAATAATTAGTGATCTTTATTAAATACAGGCACACAATGTAAGCAACACACACACACACAGATAACTAAGGAAAATAAAGGTGTGAGTAAGATAGCGGGATTTTGTTGGTTTGTTGATAGTTGGTTTGGGTGATACGACACCTGTTCCTGAAGCCCGGGAGAAGATAGAGAATGATACGGGGGTTCGATGTATCTCAGCACGTGGAGCTGAGGGGAAGCTCGCCAAGCAAAGCGGCAGCAAGGCGGTTGGAACTCGAGAGCGACCCAAGGAAGGTCTCAGAATCAGGGTTTTTTATAGGGAGAAGTGTGACTGCAGGCTATGCCTTACTCAGGGACAACAATGAGTTTTGGATGCGAGACAATGTCTCCGAAAGGTCACAATTTAGCATGATTGAGTTAAGTTCGAATTGACAAAGAGGTAGACTGTATGCAAATGCTCAGTGCTTGGCATTTAAGCTCCTAGCTTGCCAAGTTTCCTGCTTGGGGCAGGGAGTCCTTTGTAAACAGCATGCATATGTAATGAGGGTGTTTGCAGAGAGGTCTCCTAAAGCGGTGATCTAGCTATTTCTGGCTTGCCTGTATTGTTTGAGAATATTTCAGCAGTTAAGTGCCAAGCCTAGTTTCGTGCTTGTCCGGGGGCCTCACAAACACATGGAGAAGGGTGGTATGGTAAGGCCGAATTATGATATCAAAGTGATATCTAGGGGTGTCTCCAAGGAGGTCTAAACTGCAGTAACAAAGTGATCCCTTTATTGGCACAAAACACATCATGCAACCTTTTGAAGCTCCATTGCCTTGTTCATCGGACAGAAGATGCTAGAAAAATCATACAGGAGAATTAAGATTATGACGGTAGAGTTACAGACTACATTTTGTATCAGATGTTGTTTCTGTTGTAGCTTGGTTGTTCAGGAAAGATCTCAATGCAGGCAAAGGCCACTCACTTCTTGGCCATGTTGTGACTGGGGCAAAGGGCAATAAAAGATTGGTAATAAAATTTCAACTCCATTAGCAACAGAAAAGTGACTTTCCTGGCCCACACAGATACACCTGAATACATTTCTCAGATTCAAGTATACAAATGGTACCTGCAGCAAAATGTTGGACTACACAGTACTTTTATTGAGGATTCCAGATACTCAAATCCCAGTCTCTCTTCATTCCTCATTTTCTACTTTGTTCATCCAATAGCAAACAATTACTACCAACAACATTGGCAACATTGGGTAGATATATCAGTGATCCTGAAGCAAGCATGGTTTCCCACCCCTATCTCTTAGACTGAGGTATTGGGAGCCCTTGCTACTTGTCGGCTAATTCTGGATTTTGTCTGAGGCCCCTGTCTCAACTTCTGGACACCCACATGTCCAAATCTTGATGGTGGCCAAGTTAACTTCATCACTCCACTGAAGTATTCTTATGTCTTAGAATTTCAGGATATTTGTATGAGAGTTGAGCAGACTTTTTTTAGAACTCTTTAGGCTATTTATTATAAATATACATATCATAGAATCATAGAGTTAGAAGAGACAACAAGGGCCGTCAAGTCCAATCCACTGCCATGCTGGAGTACACCATCAAAGCATTCGCGACACATGCATGCATGCACATGCACACACGTATTTTTATTCTCCCCTTAGAGCAGTGGTTCTCAACCTTCCTAATGCCACGACCCTTTAATACAGTTCCTCATGTTGTGATGACCCCCAACCATAAAATTATTTATTTATTATTTACAATGCCTCCCCCGCAGCTTGTCCCCCCAAAAAGAGGGGGGAACTTGCAAGCTACGTCTCCCACTAAGTCCATCGTTTTGCACTATCTTCTTATCTGTATTCTTTATTTTCCTTTCTTTACTCTTTCTTTCCTCTTTTTCTTCCACTGTTTTAATCCTTGTTTGCCTACTACCTTAGAAAATCTTTTAAAGTCCCACTCCTGATTTTTAAGCCTTAGTCCTTTTACTTCCTCCTGCCGTTTTACAAAGCTCTCTTCACCTGCATTCAAATTCTACGTAGTCTTCCTAATTCCCAGTTCTCTTTATTCCATTATTTTTATTCTTTTACTCTTATTCTTTTGCTTCCTCTTTGATTTTATGTGGAAGTGCTACCTTCTTCTTCTTTCTTCCTTTTCCCTCTTATTTCTTAACTAATACGTTTTCTTAAATATATTTTCTTAAATGTGTTCCCTAGTATTTCTGCACTTACTGCTCGCGCTTGCACACCACCACCGAGGAGGAAATGGAGCCTAAGACCATCGGAAATACGTATTTTCTGATGGTCTTAGGCGACCCCTGTGAAAGGGTTGTTCGACCCCCAAAGGGGTCGCAACCCACAGGTTGAGAACCGCCGCCTTAGAAAGAAACACAGACATAACACAGTTTGAGTGCTTAAGCTTTGTTATATTCCATTGTATTGCATGTAAGGTATCCTATATTCAGTTATTACACTTTATGGCCATCATGACTTTTGTAGGAACTGAATCTTTTTCTCTCTATTCAGCTCTAGCAGGCTTAGTAACTATTAATCCATTTAATGTATTTAAAAAGTTCATTTTAGAACAATACAGAATCTCTTAGCCTGTTCTCTAAAAACTTTATTTTATTCTTTTTGAATAAAAAGATTTTAGCCTGCCTCCAGAAGGACAACAAGGAGAAGGCCTTTCTGGTCTTCCTGGGAAGGGAGTTCCAGAGTCTGGGACAGCAGCCAGGAAGGCCCTCTTATGTTCCCACCAACTGTGCTTTTGATGGTGGTGGGATTGAGAGATGGGTTTCTCCTGATAATCTTAGAGTCTGGGCTGGCTCATTCAGGGAAATATGGTCTGCAAAATAGCCTTGACCTGAGCCATATTGTGGTTTATAAGTCATGATCAACACTTAGCACAGTACCTGGAAACAAACTGGCAGCCAGTGCAGCTCTTTTAACAGGAGCATAAGATGGTCTTTGTAACTTGCCCTAATTAACAGTCTGACTGCAGCTCTTTGGACCAGCAGAAGTTTCCAAGCACTCTTCAAAGCTAGCCCCAAGTAGAGCACGTTATAGTAGTCCAAACAGGAATGTACCTAAGGCAATTATATCACTATGGCCAGAACTGATGTCTGAAGAAAGGGTGCAGTTTTGATGCTGTATTGGCTGTATAAGCAACACAGCTCAAAGAGTACATTTCAGAAATAAAGGAAGTTCTCATAAGCCCTAAAGATGTCTTTTCAAATGGTACCTCTTTACCAGTGTCATGGTGCATCATTTGTCAAGTGTCATGACATGTTGTGAAACTAACTCTGGAAATTTGTCAACCAAGGAGAGTTCTGACAGCATCCTTTAAATTAATCCATATCTTTTAAATTTTGTTTTATCTTTAAACAGAATGTCCAGTTTTGTAGAATCTCCTGATATAGTCAAGAAACTCTCTTGGGTACACAATTATTGGCCGGATGACGCTTTGCTGGCAAAACCTAAAGTGACCAAATACTGCCTGATCTGTGTGAAGGACAGCTATACAGACTTTCACATAGACTCCGGGGGAGCCTCAGCCTGGTACCATGTCTTGAAAGTAAGATGCTTTATTCCTCTTTTAACAGCAAATGTCATTTGTATTGCCTGACAGAAGTGCATTCAAATGTGCACTTGAGAAAGCTTTCCATGTTTCAGGTATGTTAAGTATTGTAAATGATAGGGTGAGAAATCAAGAAAACAAGATAAACAATGGCCAAACCAAGAACCAAGTTTTGTCACTAGAGGCAAATTCTTTTGGCCTTCAGTGGCTAGTAATCATTGTTTCAGTGGTTTTTTTTGGGTTTGGTCTTATCTAATGTAAACTCTTGACATGAACAACCCATTATGTTTAATCTCAGATTTAATAGTTTACAACCAACTGTTGTGTCAGTCTATCTAAACTAAGGGGAACAAACCCTCTGGAACTAAATGCAGCCACTACCAGAAAATGCATGTGCTCAGCTGGGCCTATGTACAAACAGCAGTGATGTCATCTTCAAGCCATGTAGCAGCATTCAGGACACTGCTTAGTACAGGGGGGAAAAAGTCTAAGAAATGTAGTCCATTTTCACACTAGACACCATTAGCATGTTGTAGTGTTACAATCCTGGTGTTACCATTTGCATGATCTCATCAGGTTAGGAACACTCTTTTCTGTACCCTTCTGCCTTAAGCGGATGAGTAGCCGTATTACCATTGGTGTTCCTTCCGCACTATAGTGTCTTTGGTCACTCCTGTGCCCTGCCTTCACCCCATCCCACCACCCCTGATTGGGCAGTTTTTGGGGGTAGTGTTTTGAAAGCTGTACTTGCGCAGCCACATTGTAGCCTTACGACATGCCAGCACACTATTGCATTTGTGTGCTATAAGACTAAAAAATGTATTAAAAAATAAAAAAAATATATCAAAGGACAAATGTAAAACAAACATGGAGAGGTGACAGATTCCAAGCTTGCCACACCATGGGAGTTCCTGAGGGAGGGACAAGCTGGGCGTGTCGACAGCCCACCCACTGTTGGATCTGTGATAACAGGAAGCACTATCAAATGCTATTATGATACTGCAGTAAGACGGCTGCCAGGATTGAAGCATTAAAGGAGGCTCTTAATGGATTTTTTCTGGAAATAGAATAAGGCAGTTTGGCAACACTTGGGGGTGGGACAGCAGCTGGACACTGATGATGTTGTGTGGATATCACATTTCCTGGACTGGAAACAACCTGCTGCTGTTGCAGTATAGCGATGTTGTGTGGAAATGGCCTTAGACTGCACAATTTCCAATGGTCTTGTGCTGGCATTAGCCCAGATTTTTGTCCCAAAAAGCAACTGCGCTGTAGACTTGGCTTTAAAAAGTTCAACCACTATGGGAATAAAGTAATGTCCCTTCATTTGAAAAAAAAGTACAGTAAGATTTGAATACTTCTTATAATTTTTCCATCACATATTCTTGCAGGGCTGACTGCATACCAGGAGAATTGAATATTATTCCCGGATATCTGAATAATTTAACTTGTTCTGTAATATGTCCAACCATATAGCATTATTGAAGTTCATAACATCTGGAAAAAACATCATAATTGATCTTTATCCTAATTCACTGTATAGCGTTCTCTGCAATATTCAGAAAATGTGTCTGATAATCTCATCAGTTCCGCTTCAGTCTGTGACAGAATTACTGCATCTTCTGCCTACAATAGAATAGAGAGCTTTCTAATTACATTTGGGGCATAAAAGGTAGAGGATGATAAGAAATCAACAATATCATTGAAGTACAAATTAAGCAAGACAGGTACAAGAATATATCCTTGTTTGACCCTTTTGGTAGACGGCACTTGGTCTATGAAATGATGATTAACTATGCATTGTATCTTCAGCCATGTGTTGTTGTACAGGCTTTTGTGGAGAAAAGAAATATTTTATGTATACATGTTGTGTGATATAGATTGAATCAAACACTACTTTTAGATCAAAATAAGTTGCTGATAAAGCTCCTTTGGGTTTTTAATAACATCAATCATTGACCTATTGTTGATCCGTCTTGTTCTTCTGATAAAATATTTTCCTCAGGCTTGTTCTTCTGAGAAAATACTTTCCTCATCCAACCAATCAATTGCTTTGTAGATGTTTGGCATGCAGTTTACTGTATACACATAACTGACTGATAATCCGCTGGTTTCAGGTTTTGGGCCCATCATATATATGGGGACACTTACTGCAGGATCTCAATTTTCTGTTAAATTGATAGTTCAGTACAGTCCTGAGTGGTGGTGGTGGGGGCTACCAGTTAATATCAGATATTAAAAATTCTGGTGCTTTGAAGCCTGTTCTGGATGCTCTATTACTCTTTAACAGGGAAATAAGATTCTTGACCTCAGTTTTGGATATGGGAAGCCACCAAGGTAAATTATCTGGAGTTTTGAGATTCTGATTTACTCTTTTCCTGCCCTCAAAAAACAATGCTTGATAGAAATGCGTCCATTCACCAGGATAGACATCACATACTATGAACATTGACTGATAGACCAAAAAGATAACCATTTCTGCAGTAACAAGATTTCACCAACGTTTGCTAAGCACTTGCTCTATCTTACCACATCCTTTTAATCAAAATTTAATATTTTCATCTGCAGATAATATACTCCTCTAACTGAATACCAGATTTGATATTTCTGTACTTCTGTTAAGTTCTTTTTATTCATGTGATCCATTTACATTTTAGCCCATTTACATTCTCAGAGAAATCAACCCTTCACTGGAAATATAATTGGCCAGAAGTTTGGGCGGTATTCCCTGTACCCCAGGAGGGGAGATGGCAATTACTCCAGAAGCAGAGCCCCAGGCTTGTTCTGTGCTCCCTCAGTAGATCAAATGGTGGCTTCCATGTCAGTGGGGCCCTGAATCCATTTGGGTTTTTAGTCCAAACAGTAAAAATGCTATCCAGAGTGCTGAACCTTCAGTACCTTAGTCAGCTCTTTTGAAATTCAGACCAAAACCCAGATTGGATTCCCTAGTTCACTGATGTGGAAGTCACCAGCCTCCACTACTATCTTGGTCAAGGACATGAAAAATTGCACTACAGGGCTCTGATTTCTTCATTGTTCCTTTATGAATATGTATAGCTAAGAACAATGGGCTTTGCATGTAACCACAATTCTTGTTTTAATAAACATGCCTTGGCTCTACAACCTGTAAATATATGTTTGTGAAATCACTATGGCAGCAGAGTCATGCCTGAAATGGGTAGCTCTTTTTTACTGGATGAAAATAGAAGGAACTGAAGATGTCGCAGACTTGAGTTATAGCTTATGTTAGCCTGTATTGATGATATGCAAAAAAGAAGAGGCATATGTTGCTTGTTGTTTGAAGCAGTGCTACTCAAAGTGGTGTTCCTTGGACCAGTGCCAATCTCTGAGTCATTTGTTGCTGGTCCTTGAAAAGCTTCCAGGAAAGAATGAAACAAATGTCCCAGTGGAACCAAAACAGAGCTGGTCCCCAGGACATTGGAAGAAAATTTCTAGTCCCCCATATCAGATAGCTTGAGCAGCACTGGTTTACATGGCATCTAATTTGCCTATTCCTTTATTAGCTAAATATTATACACTATGGACCTTTAAGCAGTACACTGTTATAGTGCAATTATTCCACTTTCAACATCCCGTGGAATTCTGGGGTTTGTAGTTAAGGGAGGGACATTTAGAATTCTCAGCTAGAGAGCTCTTTGGCCCCAATAAATTGCAAACCCAGAATTCCACAGGATGTTGAAAATGGAGTAATAGCACTATAACAGGGTAGTGTGGAAAGACCCTACTGTTCCACGCGCAGCATCCAAGGTGGCATCCAAGCTGGCTAGCAATGATATGTAATATCACAGTCAACCAAAAATACAAGAGATAAAATCAGTAACAATTTTAAAAATCTTGCAGCTAAAGACACAGTTGAACTCAACTGACCAAAGAAAGGCAGATAAACGGCTAAATGGAAGGTAGTTCTGAAGCCACTAAAAGAACCTTTTTCCTTTTAAATGTTCTTTGGAGGCTGTCAGGACAGAAAGACTTCAAAAGACATACAGTGTGATTTCAGCTGATTTGGATAACAAAAGCACTGTTTCTATTTCAGGGAGAAAAAATATTTTATCTCATCAAGCCAACCTCTGCAAACATTTCCCTTTATGAACGCTGGCAGTCAGCAGCTAATAATAGTGAGATGTTTTTCGCTGACCAAGTGGATAAATGTTACAAATGTACAGTGAAACAAGGACAAACACTCTTTATCCCATCGGGTAAGGATGCTGTTATAATTAAACACGAGATGTTCATACTGAATATATTTGTTGATTTGAAACCTGGAAGTAGAAATCACATGTAAAAGTCATTCTACTTTAACTGCTATGGCAATGTTGCACAGAATCATGGGATTTGCAGTTTAGGGAGAGGTATTTACAATTCTCAGCCAGAGAGCTCCAGTGCCAAACTTACAAACCCCAAAATTCCACAAGGTGCAGCCAAGATAATTAAAGTGGAATAATAGCACTGTAACAGTGTAATGTGTTAGGGACCTATGTCTGGTAGAGAGTAATGCTGCTGGTAAACAACATCTCTAGGTACTAGTATGGCTGCAGGTGTCTTTAAGAGAGAACTGCTTGCTGCAGGAGGCTTATCACAGTGGTGGTCTTTGAACTGGTGCCAGTCCCTAGTCCATTAGCTGCCAATCCTGGGCAAGTTTCCAGGGAAGAAAGAAATAACGGACACAAATATAGCATATTGAGGGAAAAATTTGCCAGATCCCCAAATCAGATAACTAGGAATGAATCACTTTCCTACCCACCCATTAAATTCTCTACTGTTAATCATTTCCTTCCTTAGTTCAGTAGTCATATTTTCTCAGCAAATGTGAACATGAGTTTCACAAAATTATGACTTGTTCTACAATAAGATCTGGAATTCCTAGGGCCCTTACATGCAATATAAATAGTTTACCATATGTTAGACTGTATCAGTTCTTGTCAAAGCACAGAAACTGTGAAGGCCCTAATTCAAATTTCCTTCTGCCATGATTCCATTAGGAAGCCCTAACGAAACCAATAATCATAGTTAACTCATGGACTGACCATTTGGGGGTGAGGTACCCATCAGTCTCTTGCTTCTAGCAACACTGCTGATTTCCGTGTTGAGGCATATTGTAAAAATAGTGTAGCCAAATCTTTCTGGATATTTGGAAAAAAAAAACCCTGTTTTTGTGTGGTGGTGTTGTTGTGTGTCTTCAAGTCCACTCTGACTTTTGGTGACCCTATAATAGGATTTGAGAGCCAGTGTGGTATAGTGGTTTGAGTGCTGAACTGTGACTCCAGAGACCAGGATTTTAATCCCCATTCAGCCATGAAAACCTACTGGGTGACTTTGGGCAAGTTGCAATCTCTCAGTTTCAGAGGAAGGCAAAGGCAAACAGGTGTTCACTGCCAGTACCAATTCAAGTAGTGATCAGGCTTGACCCTGTTTAGCTTCCGAGCTCAGACAGGATCTGGTACGTCTGAGGTATTTAGGCAGCTTAGTTTGTGCAATTATATTTGGCAGTATTTTAATGGAGGAAGCTCTTTGAGCTACAGGTGGGCTTATGTTGGGAGAGGACACAATTTTGTCTCCATTTTGTCAGTCACTGCTAAGGTGTCATGTAACACCTGCACAGATTCCAGTGACTCACCAAGCACATCTTCTCTGTCTTGGGATTGTGGACATTGTGGCTAAATTTTTGGTCAAATTTTTGTACCTCTATCCTTCCCATTCCCTCTTTCATTTTTTTTTTTTAAATATCTAGCTTGATGAAGAGTTCTGGAGAACTCCACATCTTGCACTATCACAGAATTGTAGTTTATCCTGATAAAGGGATTGCTACCTATACATATTGTATTTTGCTATATTTAGACTTGAAAAATCACATGTCCCACTGAGAAGCCCAATTTGCAGGATTTCTTAACTGCTGTATTTACCTGTTAAAGATGTTACACATTTTAGCAGGTAAGCTAATATGGACTGATAACTGCAGTTGCATTGGACAAGGCTGCCTCAGAGATTCTGTGTGAAACTAATATGCTACAGTTTCAGTCACACATTTCAGGTTTGTTCATGGACTTTAAGGGAAGCCCACGCTCAAGGGATCTTGAAGGGTAATATATGTAAGAAGTTGGGTGAAATATAAAGGAACTTGTCATTTATTAATTGATTTTATTCTACGCTGTCCTGAGATTTTTGGATATAAAATAGGATACATATATTTATAATATTTTAATATTTCAAAAATATTTTTATTCCATCTTTTATCAAAAAATCTCAGGACAGTGTATCGTGAAACTAATTTTAACAATTTAAAAAACAAAGATAGTGTTTAAAACATATTTTTGTCACACGTTAAAACAGGTAAAACTGTGTACGTGTACAAAATGGATAAAATCATTAGTTCTTCTTCGTGGTCTCTGTGCCTTACACACTAGGAGCTTTCGCGCATGCGCGGTACCGTTCGGAAAATTCTAGAGCTTAGTAGCTTGGCGGGAACCTCTCCCCCATGTATCCACTGAGCATGCTCAGCCCGCCGAGCAACGGTCTCTCCTCAGTTCTTTCTCGTCCGCCGTCGTGTACGGAGGTTCTGAGCTTAGAGCGTTTCTTCTTTGGCCTTTTATTGCAAGTCTTTCTGGTTTTCGATTCGGTTTTGGATATTTCGACTACTCTTACGGATTTCGGACTGGTTTTCGGTATTTCGGTGCTTGTTCCTCCTTTTTCTTGGAACTCCGACCCCGACTTGCTAACCCCCCTCGTCTTCGTCGTCGTCTCTTCGTTATCTTCAACTGTCCTTGGACTTCTATGTCTACCCTTTTCAAACCTTGTAAAACGTGTGGTCGCAAGGTCGCTGCTCTGACGGGCATAGCGAGTGTCTTCTTTGCCTGGGCGAGGCGCATAACATCAGAGCCTGCCCCATCTGCAAGGACTTCACCTCTCAGACTCTGAGGAACCGGCTGGCACGCCTCAAGTCTTTCTGTTGGGAGCAGTCTTTATCCCCTCAGGACCCTGCCCCACTAAGGAGCCCGTCGAAGATGGCAAAGACCCGACCCACGACTGCACTCCCGGGGACTTCGGCGTCTTCCGATCCCGCCGCACCTATGGTACCGGGCTCGGTACCAGGCATAAGTTACCGACGATACCGAAGACCTCGGCGGCCTCCTCCTCGGTGTCTACTACAGAGGCCCCTGTGGGCTCGCAGGGTGCTAGGCCTTCCAAGACACTTACTGCCGCCCAGTGTAAGCGCCCAGCGACTTCGGAATCGGAGTAGGAAAGGGAGAAGAAGAAGAAGAAGAAGAAGAAGGACAAGCGTGGGTCTCCGGCTAGACCACCTGTCCTTACTCCTCCTTCCACTTCGACCCAGCCAACGGTCGATCCCGGTGAAGTCCCAGAACCTCAACCAATCTTTGAGGTATCTGATGTGGACGATCCAGTGGCCTCCCTGACTCTCTCGGAGCCACCGCTTTTGGAGGAAGAGACGCCCCCGACCGGATGCCCTGTTCTGGTGGCCCGCTTGGAGGATAGTCCACCTGCTCCCCAGACCTCGCATACATCTCGAGGCTCTGCTGGTAGAAGCATTTTGCCGGATCGGCGCTCTTCCTCACATCACCGGCAGCTCTTCCCCGAGTATCAGGACCGCCTGGGCTATTCAGAGCGTGGGACGGTGCATCCCTCACCACACCATCGGGAATTTGAGCACCGCGCCCCTACGACCGACGGGACCGCCGTGAATATAGGCGATCCCCAAGGCATCGGGAGGACTATCCAGGATGGTCTCGGCCACCCTGGGATTCGCCTTATTCCTCGGCCTCTTACGCCTTGAGGTATGGCCAGGAACATGTCTGGAGGGAGTATCCTGGCTCGTACAGGTCATATTCCCCCTCTTACCGGGACCGTACCACCCTGATGACGGCCGCTGGTCCCCGTATCGCCGCTCCAGATCGCCTTCCAGGGGAGCTGTACCTCGCCCGCACCGTGAGTGTGCCCTGTCGCACTCCCCGAGACGAGTGCCTCCACGTCGCCAGTCCCAAGAGCCTTCCCCTCGTCACCGGCCGATTTCTCCACCTCCATGGGTGACGTCTACGGTGTCCCGTCTGACGTCTGAGGCTGTCTCTGCCCAGCCTGCTCCTTCTGCGGTCGCTACTACCACTCAAGCGCTTCCGCGCCCGGTACCTCGCTGGTTCCTCCGCCGACTGCTGTGCAACCACCTGCGGCTCCAAAGACGGTATCGCTGCCAGTACCGTCTCGTGCCCATTTGCCTGAACAATGCTCGGACCGTTCTCCTGACAGGTCCTCCACGGCGTCCTCCCAGGATTGCGATTCGGAGACAGACTCTAAGGACTCTACACCGGCCTCACATGAGTCCCTTCCCTTGGCGTTCGGCGATCCAGTTCCTGAGTCGGCTCCTGAGGATGTCCGACAGTTCTCGGACATTCTCCTTCGGATGTCAAAGGCCTTGGGCCTGAAGGTGGCGGAGCCGGACCCGGCGGTGCAGGATCTGGTTTTCCACTACGTGGATACCCACCCTCCTGCGGCAGCCCCACTACCGTTCCTGCCCGCCTTGATGGAGGCTCTCAAACACCCTTGGCCTCAGCCGTCTTCAGCCCAGCCAATACCACACAGGCTGGAACACCTTTACCACACCCAGAAGGAAGATGCTGAGTTCCTGTTTCATCATCCTCAGCCCAACTGAGTGGTAGTCGAATCGGCGCAAACCAAGGGTGATTCCAGACCCCACACAACACCACCGGACAAGGAGGGGCGCCGTTTGGACACCTTTGGTAGGAGGTCCTGTTCCGCCTCCTCCCTGGTGGCGAGGGTGTCTAACACCCAGGCTTGCATGGCCACATACCTCCGCAGTCTCTTAGACAAGGTTGCCCCTATTCTCTCCACTGTTCCGGAGGAAAATAGGGCAAGCGCTAACCAATTCTACAATGAAGCGGTAGCGCTTGCAAACCAACAGATCATCTCTTCGAGACACTCTGTGGAGGTGGCATCACGAGTCATGGTCGGCTCTGTCGCCCTCCGGAGATATGCCTGGCTACGATCCTCAGGCCTCCAGGAGGACACCCGGAAGCACATCGAGGACCTCCCTTTCGACGGCAAGGGTCTCTTCAATGCGTCGACGGATGAGGCAATGGACAACATCGTGAAGGCCCGTTTAACAGCCAAAAAGATGGGGATCCGTCAGCCTCCGCAGACCCGCCGTGGTCCGCGGCCTACGTGGCGTCGTTCGTCCTCTGCGAGCTTCTGACCTCGCTCGCCCAGGTCCGGGTCCTCTCGGACCCCCGCCACATCCTCCTCCAGACGTCCTGCACGGGGCCGACAGACGGCTTCCAAAAAGTCTTCGTTGACTTCCAAATCCCAGTTTTGATGGGATTTGCAGGACCCTACCTCAGCCTACCTTCCGCCTACCATCAGCCCTCACCAACCATCCCACGCTGGCCAAACACCTCGACTCACAGCGATCGATCACGTCGGACTCTTGGGTGCTCACCATTGTTCGGCTTGGTTATGCCATCGAGTTCGCAAGTATTCCACCTCAAGGCGTTTTCTACTCCACCCAGGCCAGCCCGGCTCTGCTGGAAGAGATCCAGTCCCTCCTCCAGAAGGGAGCGATCGAGCTGGTCCCGCCCTCGGCCACCACCACCGGCTTCTACTCCCGGTACTTTACAGTACCGAAGTCGGATGGGACCCTGCGACCTATTTTGGACCTCCGAGGGGTAAACGAATTCATCCGCTCCAGGAAGTTCAAGATGGTCACCTTGTCAACGATCCTACCCTTCCTCTGCCGGGGAGACTGGTTCGCTTCAATCGACCTGCGGGATGCTTATTTCCACATTTCCATCCTTCCGCAGCACAGACGATATCTTCGGTTCGCCGTCGACGGCACCTCTTACCAGTACCGGGTGCTGCCGTTCGGCCTCTCCACTGCACCGAGGGTGTTCACGAAGTGCATGGCCACTGTGGTCTCCCACCTGCGGACGAAGGGCATCACCGTCTTCCCCTACCTAGACGATTGGCTGCTGGTAGCATCCTGCAAGACCAAACTGTACTCAGGCATTCATCGAACATTGTCCCTCCTGACCCGCCTGGGTCTTCGGGTCAACCCGAAGAAGTCTCACCTCGAGCCGGCGAGAGTGTTGGACTTCATCGGAGCCACCCTGGACTCGGTCTCGGCCAGGGCCTACCTGCCCCTGCAGCGGGCTCGTACCCTCCGCCGATCTGCTGTGGCCGTCCTCGACACCCCCTCGATCGGCGAGGAGAATACAGCAGCTTCTGGGTTACATGGCCTCCACCATGGCTGTTACGTACCTGTCGAGGCTGCGAGCGCGCCCCCTATAACACTGGTTTGTCAGAGCCTTCAACCCGCTCCGAGACGACCAGCGCCTACTACTTCGACTGCCGACACCCGTCCGTCGCTCTCTGCTGTGGTGGCTCTCGTACCGTCATCTCCTGTCCGGGATGCCGTTCACACAACTGACCCCTCGGCTCACAATCACGACAGACGCCTCCCTCTTCGAATGGGGAGCGCATTGCGACGACCTCAGAGTCTGAGGCCGATGGACTGGCGACGAGACCGCTCTCCACATAAACGCCCTCGAGCTCCTAGCCATCGGGAAAGCTCTGAGAGCGTTCCGCAATCTGGTTGCGGGGCAGGTGTTACTGATCCTGACCGACAATACCACCACGGTGTGCTATGTCAACAGACAAGGAGGGACCCATTCTACCACGCTCCTGACCATTGCCCTTCAACTCTGGGACTGGTGCGTGTCCCTCCGAGTCCACCCTGTTGCTGTCCACCTGGCAGGGCAGGAGAATACGACAGCAGACGCCCTGAGCAGGGACACTTCTACCAACCACGAGTGGTCCCTCTCGGAGGAAGCGTTCCGCATGATACGGTGCCGCTGGGGCGATCCCGACATCGATCTCTTCGCCACGGTGTCGAACGCCAAGTGTCGCCAGTACTGTTCCAGAGCCGGCCGGGGACCAAACTCTCTCAGCGACGCGTTCCAGTACCGATGGACAGAGGGTCTTCTGTACATCTTCCCACCATTCCCCCTGCTGGGCAGGGTGGTAGCCAAGATCCTGGCGGATCGAGCCGATGCCATCCTCGTCGCCCCGTACTGGCCGAGGCAGCATTGGTTCGCCCCGCTGCTCGAGGCCTCTCGGGGACGGCCGCTCAGGTTTCCAGTAACGCCCAACCTGCTGTCTCATTCCAGCAGTCGCATTCTCCATCCCGACCTGCCTGTCCTGGACCTCCACGCGTGGAGGATACAGCCCTAGATGATCCCGCTATCCAGGACATCCTTACCGCTGCCAGAAAGGAATCGACCCACCGCAAATATGCCTACAAGTGGCAGCGCTTTGTGACTTTTGCGGAGGAGCGAGGAGACACAGTATCGCCAGTTGCTCTCGGTACCATACTCCGCTTCCTGCTTTACTTGAAACAAGAGGGTCTCTCGTTTTCCTCGTTGAAGGTGTACCTGTCTGCCATTGTGGCTTACCAACCCCGAGGCTCTCCTTCAGCAGCGCTCTTCCGGGACGCCACGATGAAACAGTTCCTGAAGGGACTCCACCATCTATACCCGCCGGTATCGCCGTTGCCTCCCTGGTCCCTATCTCTGGTACTCTCTCAACTTATGAGACCACCCTTTGAGCCTATGGCCACTGCTGATGATAGGCTCTTGACTCTCAAGACCGCTTTCCTGGTGGCTGTCACCTCTGCCAGGCGGGCCAGCGAACTGACAGTGCTACGCGTTGACGACCCCTTCCTGGTTTTCACCGGGATAAGGTGGTTCTCCGCCGGGACATTTCTTTCCTCCCGAAGGTCGTCTCTCATTTCCACCCTAACCAGGATATCATCCTTCCTACCTTCTATCCTAACCCGACGACCCCTCTGGAGAGGTCTTTGCACATCCTGGACATTCGAAGGGCCCTGGCCTTTTACACTCAAAGGACTGCGGCCTACCAGCAGACCCGTCACCTGTTCGTCTGCCATGGTCATCGTCGCAGGGGCTGCAGGTGTCCACCCAAAGATTCTCCAAGTGAGTGGCCCAGACAATTCTGCTTGCTTATGAAATGGCCAAGCAGCCTCCCCCGACTTGCTTCGGCCGCACTACACCAGAGCTGTGGCATCCTCAGCAGCCCTCTTGCGAGGCGTGGACCTTCATGAACTTTGTCGAGTGGCGACCTGATTCAGGCCCCCGACTTTCATCTGCCACTATCGGCTGGACTGTCGGTCCACGAGGGATGCCTGTTTTGGACGAGCGGTGCTGGCCTCCGTACTCTAGGGACCTGACCCACTGTCCTACTGGTAAGCTACAAAGTCTCCTAGTGTGTAAGGCACAGAGACCACGAAGAAGAAGAACAGGTTGCTTACCTGTAACTGTGGTTCTTCGAGTGGTCATCTGTGCCCTTACACACACCCGCCCAACCGTCTCCTCACTCTCAGGTCCCCTTTTCGGCGGGCTTATGAACTGAGGAGAGACCGTTGCTCGGCGGGCTGAGCATGCTCAGTGGATACATGGGGGGAGGGGTTCCCGCCAAGCTACTAAGCTCTAGAATTTTCCAAACAGTACCGCGCATGCGCGAAAGCTCCTAGTGTGTAAGGGCACAGATGACCACTTGAAGAACCACAGTTACAGGTAAGCAACCTGTTCATCTCCAACACTTTAATAAAAAGGCATGTTCTAAGTTGACACTGAAATGAAGTCAAGCTTGGCATCAGTTGGGCCTCTAAGGGGATAGCATCCCACAACCAAAATGCAAAGCAGAGAAGCCCCTTTCCTACTTTTTCAGATAATTTATTTCCCTCATCGAGGGAACTCAAAACAGTTCCTCTGGAAGACCTCTGTCCTTCAGTTTAATCATGCCGAATCAGGCCTCTCACAAAATTCTAGCTGAAATAAAAGGAAGCAATTGGGTCAAGGCTTAGGACTCCAGAAACTCTATTTCACAATCCCAGTAATTGTTCCCCAGTAAGCATAGAGCTGGGAGTCATAAGGCACCATTGAACAACAATTGGGGAAGCGAGGGTGGGGAGAAAGGCCTGATATGCAGTCAGGAACCAGTGATCAGAGGTGCTTTGCTCTTTTTCCCTTTCTCATGATTGAGTTGTGAAACTTATTCAAGTTGGCTTTAAAAGTAGATTAGATAAATTCATGGAGGTTGGGACCATGGCTATTAGTCAAGATGGCTATATATCACCTCTGGTTTCAAAGTGAGTATGTCTGTGTGTATCAGTTACTCTGGAGTGTGAGATGTAGGATGCAGTTGCACTCATGTTCTACTACCAGGCTTTCCATGGCTGACTGGCCACTGTGTTAACAGAATGTTGGACTGCCCCGACCTTTGGTGTGATCCAGTAGGGTCCTTTTTCTGCTTTCCCACCTATAACTTCTTCCCCTAGCCACCCTAGCCAGATTTGGAGCATGTGCCTCACAGACTGTGGGAGAAGGAGGTGGGAGTTGGGATAGTAGGAAGAAAAGCCCTGGATGGAAGGCAAATGACTCCCCAGCCCAACTGGTGCCACCACTTCCCTGCTGCACATCATGCTATATCCCCTGCCCCTTGTTTGATGCCAACCCAGGCTCATGTGCTATAGCTCTCAAGTGACAAAGCCTGGAGCTCCTTAGGTTTACCGCCCTTAACACTCCTCACAATTTAGTTGTGAAACTGAAATGCTACCCTGACTTCTGTTGGAAGAAGGAAGGATATCTGATACAAAAATAGGAATGGAACGAAAGGCGTTCCAATCACAGTTGAAGAAACAAACATGTATGAGCAGCAAACCATAAACAGTTGAGTCTGGTTGATTTCAGTTCACTTTTTAAAGATGAAATGTTCTTCCCTCTCTATTTCAGGGTGGATTTATGCAACTTTAACTCCTGTTGACTGCCTAGCTTTTGCAGGACATTTTCTGCATAGCCTAAGTGTTGAAATGCAAATGAGGTAAGGTACTTGTATGTGCCTTTATTGGATAATATTTGACCGTGTCACAATTTAATTAAATCATAAGTTGGATCCAGACCTAGGCATGTGCAATGAAGTTGATGGAAAAGACATCTGTGTCTCTCTTCTCTATGGTAGCCCTCTAACTCCCTTACAGTGCTGCCCAGTGGGTCAAGATAGCCTACTGAATGTCTACTTTGTCAAGTGGGGGGCTGAGGATGGAAATGAAATCTGTGAAAATAGTGTGTATGCACTGTCATCAAAATTAAGCAGAAATCCCTTCAGCAATCAGCCCACAATAGCAGATACCCCATTGAGTAGGCGCTCATTCAATATTAGGGGCTGGGGAGTAGAGGTGGACAGGCTGGGAGGCTGCTATGTGGAATAAGGATGGAAGAGTATGTTTTGCACCGTGCTTGTTGTGTGCACCTTCATCTGGATCTTAGGCCAATGTGTTGAGGAGACAACTAAGTTGGGAGCTGGGTATGTTTAGTCTGCAGAAGAGAAGGTTAAGAGGGAACATGATAGCCATGTTTAAATATTTGAAGGGATGCCATGTAGAGGAGGGAGTGGGCTTATTTTCTGCTGCTCCAGAGACTAGGACAAGGAGCAATGGATTCAAGCTGCAGGAAAGCAGATTCCACCTGAACCTCAGGAAGAACTTTCTGACAGTCAGAGCTGTCCAGCAGTCGAATGTGCTGCCTCAGAGTGTGGGGGAGCCTCCTTCTTGGAGGTTTTTATGCAGAGGCTGGATGGCCATCTGTTGGGAGTGTTTTGATGTGTTCCTGCATGGCAGGGGTTGGACTGGATGGCCCCTGGGGTCTCTTCCAACTCTATGAGTCTATGATTCTAAGTATTTTCTGAAGTTCTAATATAGCACTACGTTGGATTTCTTAGTATTTTTTTAAATTTATGTGATTACCTTAATTGTGAGTTCAGCCTTACCATATCCTTTATGTTGAGTTAGCATAAAATTTAGTAAAAATCAAGGAACTTCACAAGACAAACAATGAAACTTCCTTTGAATGACAAAGGAAGACTTTGAATGACAAAATTCTTATATTGGTAATCATAATTCTTAGCTCTCTAAAGAACTGGCATTTTTCACATTAGGCATCAGATGAGTAAGAATTTTCAGCTGCCATATTAGGCACGGATAACTAGGAGTAAGTTCCAATAATGAAATAGGACTGAATTCTGTGTATATATGGACTTCGTTATAGATATATGTTAGAAATGTGACATACTTGTTTTGCCATGAAGAGTGTATCTTTAGAAAACATGGGATATTTTGATAGCTCTATACTTAAAGTGAGCAAGAACTACATAAAATGGGTTTTTTTCCCTTAAATTTCACTGGTGATTTTTATAGCAATTACCAAATCATGATGGGCTTAGTTGATAGAAACATCTGGAAATCAAAGTGACACACGGGTGTGTTATAGTGCAGTAGTGAGAGAAACATTTATTTTTGTTTTTCAAAGATACTTGTGATCTATTCAGCTGAAACTTTTTTTTAACCATGTTTCATAGAGCATATGAAGTTGAAAGACGATTAAAAATTGTCAGCTTAACCCAGTTTCCCAACTTTGAAACAGCATGCTGGTACACAGGAAGACACCTGCTGGAATGTTTCAAAGGTAAACAAAAGTGTATCATCTATTTCCATTCCATGACGTCCCAAACCATAATATTATTTCCTGTTAATGCTTACTTAACCTCACAGTCATACGTAGCAGTTTTGAGAGAAAACACTTCAGTAATGAGGTTCTAGAGTTCAAGTAGAATTCAGTGAAGTAATTTTTTTTAAAAAAAAAATGCAGTTGAACGCAAAAAACGGTTTCATGAAAAATTACAAAGCTACAAAATTTTCTGTCCAATAAGTTTTGGTCAGTTTTGCTACTCCTCATTGTACGAAGAGCCAAGTGGTAGTGATAAACCAGACTTCTCAGCAACCCAGGCTTAGTATCCAGTTTACATGCAGGTGTAGTGAAGAGTCTGTTCAGTTTTAAGTGCCTTATCCATGTACCTTGGGATGTGCAATGTTTCACTAATCATGGTAACTGGAGCCCAACTGATCCCCATTTCCTTTTAGTAAAACCTGCCAGCTTGAAACACACACACACACACACACTCATAGGAGTTTTCAAATATCTTGGAAACATCAATATTCCAGTTGTAGGAGAATACAGAGGGATAGGATGGTCAAGCTATACCAGATACAAAATGCAAGTAGTCCTTGAACATGAAAAACATAACACCCATAATATTCTCAAAATGATACTTGCCTTCTGTATAGATGTTGACATGTATTGCATCTTTTAACCATGAAAGTGGTCAGGAATGAAAGCAGAAATTACATGCAAATAGATATGCCTAATAGTCATCTGTTGTGTCTGTTGCTTAATTCTAATACTGAGTAGTTCACATCATGTTGCCACTGAAAAGTTTGCTTGAGCATGGAGACTTTCCACCCCATTCATGGCAACTTGAGCTTTGATTGGGCAGAGATGTCAGCCAGTTTGCGTTTTATCACCAAATAAGAAGTTAATTAATCAATAAAATTCTGAATACAAATAGATGATAAGTCAATTTTGTAATTCAGTTTCTTAACATACCCTCAAGCTTGGAACTGCAAATTTTTGACTGTAGATATTCTCCTTGTAATTTGTTTTCTTACTGCTTGAATATTTTTGGACTTTTCCGTTGTAAATTAGAGAGATTTCTTTCTTTCATCATGAAAATCAACAGTACTAAAAATGTGTTGGTTTTCATTAAATGGCACTGTGTTTTCTTCTATGTTTAGCATTGCACAAAGCTGGAAAGCAACCTGCTCCTCATTTAGTCCAGGGAGCAAAAATTCTAAATGGAGCTTTCAGGTCTTGGACAAAAAAGCAGGTAAGTCTCTTTCTGCGTTTTAGGTTTGTATGTTATTCCAAAAAGAGATGGTATTGGGAGCAAATTTCTAGGTAGCAGAAACAAAAGTAATAGAAATCTGGAATATGAAAGAACTAGGATAAACTATTTATACCTCAAGTTTCCAGTAAAACTTCACTTTTTTGCCTCATGCTCTGCAGCCATAGAAATAGCAAATATAATAGAAACTCCAGAGAAGGCTTTGGGGAGGAATGGGTTCATGTTGAATTCTTGTTAGAGGTTAGCCTTAGTGACATATCAGGATAAGGGATACAAGAATTAATAAAACTGTGTCTGAGGCAGAATTCTAAACGGGGATCCCTGAATGGAAAAGGAATGTGTGTGGAACCATTCAGAACAGTGTGAGAAGTGTCATGGGGCCTGCAGTAGAAAGGAAAGATGGGGAAAACCTGTTTCCATTTTCCACTGTGGAAGGCTCTGTTGGATCTAACCCATTTCAATTCACAGAGGAGCTCTTTCTGTTCACAGTACCAACCCTACTGTGTTTGACTCTCCTTTGAACCGAAGTGCTCAGTAACATTTAGTCATGCATGATTTTAACAATGTGACATTATAATCTCTCTTGACACACTTTTAAGCCTTTGTATTTTGCCTCATTCTATTCAAGGCTTTAGTGGACCATGAAGATGAACTCCCAGAACATTTTAAACCAGCACAACTCATTAAGGACCTTGCCAAAGAAATAAGATTAAGTGAGGTTGGTATTCTGTCTTGGATGTAAATTGCTTCTTGTATTTCCCCATAGACTGCCAAATGTTATACATCCCTGTATCTAACAGATGAATTTGTTGACAGTAATTCAAATCAAAAAGTTCCCTTTAAGGCTAGCAGTATTCTTCTTCCTGAAAAATACAGATGCTGGTATATTTCCGTAAGAAAGAGACCACATCTGTTCTTATGAAGTTTAATCTTTATTTGTGGTCTTAAATCTAAAACTGCATTGTCAGGTAATTACAGCTGGCTGAATCAAATGTGCATATGTGACCTTAGGAGTAGTCTTCATCGGCAATCCCTTTTCTTTTATATATTGATTTTCTGTCTGAAGTACATCTTACATCTCAAGTACATCTTACACTGGCACCATATCCTGAGTTTGGATCTGATTTGTTGGTTTATTGGGCAACAGAGAACAGCAGAACAAATTTTCCATGGAGAATACACATGCAAACTTTGTTTAATTCAGTAAGAATTGGTCCCAGATAGAACTGTGTAGGGTAATAGCCTTTTGTCTCGCTGAAACCAATGGAAATTAATTGTGCTTACTCTCTCAGTGAGTTGGAATATTCTTGGTAAGTAAATGGTCAGACCTACAGAATTACATCAAGACATAGGAACTGACCTACTGGAGCAGAGCAAAGGCTCACTAGTTCATTGTGGCCAAACAGTGCTCATGGGAAGCCTACAAGTAGAACTTAAGTGAAAGAACATTTTCCCACTCATAGTGCCTCTGATAGCATGAACAATATACATCCATTCTGAGCAGTAGTCATTAAAAGCTTTCTCTTTAATGTGTCCCCTTTTAATGGAGTCAAAGTTGGCAGCCATTATCACATTTTGTGGTTGGGAATTCCATGGTGTTAACTATGGACTGTGTGAAGAAGAGCTTCTTTCTGTCTCTCTTCGTTCAGTTTCACTGGATGACCCCATCTTCTGATACTATGAACAACACCAGTGTTTCTTTTGAGTACAGAGCAATCAGGACAGAAGCTATGGAAGCCCTCTACTTTTTATTGCTAGCATGTAAAATATGGATTTTGATAATTATTAGAGTAGCAACATAAAAAGAAAATAATTTCATTTTAATTAGTCATACACTGTTAATTTTTATTGTACATCTTTGACTTACCTTGGGGGAAAATGTAATTCTGTTTTATTTCTCCCATGCAAATTAGTTTGACTTACATTCCCTTAAAATTGATTAGCATTTTTATTAGCCTTTTTAAACAAAGCACTGTCTTCATTTCTCTTTCATTTCCTATTGTTTTAGCAAAAAGAAAAAAGTGGAAACTACTTAGCTGTTTGAAACTATAAAAGCAAGAACAAGAGAACAAGCCAAGCAAATAATAAATTTTTGCATTTATAATTATAATTAGTGGATAATCATTATTCCTAACACAGATGACAATTCTGAATTATGCATGTATATGACTATTATATCTGCACAGTTCTGCACAGTTTCTACAAGGCACTGGGCCATCCCTTTATGTTTTGCCTTTGAAATCTGTGGAAATTATACAGAATATGCAAGAAAATAAGTACGTCCTATCATGCTGATGCTCAGTATCAAAGTATGGAGCATACATTTAAATCTTTAAAATGGATATAGGAGGCTTATCAGGCTGAGTATTATTTCTGAAAGGCCAATAAAACTGACAGAACCATAGCACTGTTCATTGTGAGTTTTCCAGGCTTTGAGGGTATGTTCTATTAGTATTTTCTCCTGACGTTTCACCTGCATCTGTGGCTGGCATCTTCAGAGGATCTGGTGGCGTAGAAGTGAGAGAGAGTATATATACTTGTGTAGTCCCCGGGTGGGAGGGAGCAATTTGCATGTGTTACAGTTGGCATGTGTGATGGCCTATTGTTAAATGGGATATAGAATCATAGAAATGTAGAGTTGGAAGAGACCACACGGGCCATCCAGTCCAACCTCCTGCTATGCAGGAACACCCTCAAAGCATTCCCGACAGATGGCCATCTAGCCTCTGCTTAAAAACCTCCAAGGAAGGAGACTCCACTACACTCCGAGACAGCATATTCCACTGCCGGACAGCCCTGACTGTCAGGAAGTTCTTCCTGAGGTTCAGGTGGACAGGGTGTACTGTTAGTCAGGGGATATGCATGACAATGTGTTAAATATATTAGCAACCCATTGTATTGTTCCCTGTAGAGGGACCTCCAGAGTCTGGGTAGTGTTCATTGGGATATTTTTGAGTCTTGATTTTAGTGTTCTTCAGTACTGGTAGCCAAATCTTGTTTACTTTCCAAGTTTCTTCTTTCCTGTTGAAATTGTCCATGTGTTTATGGATTTCAATGGCCTCTCTGTGTAGTCTGACATAGTAGTTGTCAAAGCCCGGAAAACCCACAACAACCTATGGATTCCAGCCATGAAAGCCTTCGACTTTACATCATAGCACTGTTGTTGTTGTTGTTGTTGTTGTTGTTGTTGTTGTTGTTGTTGTTGTTGTTGTTGTTGTGTGCCTTCAAATCATTTCTCACTTACGGTGACCTAAGGCAAACTTATCAAAGCTTTTTCTTGGCAAGATCTGTTCAGAGGGGATTTTGCCTTTGCCTTCCTCTGCATGGGAGAATGTGACCTGCCTAAGATTGCCTAGTGGGTTTCCATGCCTGAGCAGATATTTGAACCCTGTCTTCAGAGTCCTAGTTCAATGCTCAGACCACTACACCATGTCAGCTCTCATAGCACTGTACCTTTTTTTTCTTTAAATTTAAGGCAGCACAGACTACAAAGTAAGCCCATGGAGAACAGATCCTCTTGAGATCTTCTGTATTTTCCAGAAGAAACTTGTGAGGACAAATCAAGCAATATTTTCAGGTTTAGGAATAAGACAAAAGCTTTCAGACATTGCAAATACTGTAGCTGTTCACTTGAGGATTTGTAGAAGTACCCTTTGTGAACCCAGTTCTTACAGTTCATGAGTAGCACTGTTGATATTCTCCCCATATCCAGCTCCATCCCCTACTACACTAGCAACTTAGAAATGAGATGAGATGAGGATGAAGAGGCTCACTAGGCACATCAGTATCAGAGCCTGGATCACAATGTGATTTTTTCCCTATGTAATCTTGCCCCTTCCACTGTTTCATATGTTTTATCATTAGTGGAGCAAGGTGGCTTGGAAATATGGCAATATCAGTGGGAATTTGGTAAGTCAGCACTTATCTAAGTTCCGTTGATTCAGTGAGTTTCTTCTTCTTAGCACTGGATTTAGAACATACCGTATAAGCATTAAGGATCCATTTTTGAAAGCTGGCTCTAAATCCTTGTTCATGTTCTCTTCTCCTCTAGAATGCTTTGAAAGTCAACAAACCAGAAGTGGGTGCTAGTGTGAATGTTGAGGAAGTCAGTCCAGTGGAGAAAGAAGAAGTACCATTGGCCACACCACAGACGCCACCACCACCTCCTCCACCACCATCGCCACCCCCACCACCAGTTGAAAAAGCCCCCAAGAAGAAGACTCCAAAAACAATGAAAACACCCAAACCCTCCAAACTGGCCAAACCTCCCAAGCCACCCAAACCTCCCAAGCCACCCAAGCCTCCCAAACCTCCCAAGGTACCAAAAGTGAAGGGGGAAGGGAAGAAAAAAGGCAAGAAAGCAAAAGAAATTCCTCCTCCACCAGCCATTCCTAACTTGGACCTGCTTGAGGCTCACACAAAAGAAGCCCTAACAAAGATTGAAACACCAAAGAAGGGAAAGGTGAGCAGAGATGTTCCGCCTGTTCAGAAGGCATGGTTTGTGTATGTGCACAAAATTGGAAGCAAAAATCACTTCCCAACAGAAGGGGACTGGATTTTAAAATTAATTGACATGGCATAGGTGGACAAATTGAGAATTTTAATAAGAGAAGGGAGCGTAGACAAATTTGCTATTGTGTGGGGTGTGCTAATCACTAATCTTAGAAACACTGGGTGAACAAGCTTGCAAGGGTGATGGAACCTTGGTTACATGGGTTTCCAGCTCCCTCAGAGATCTGTTAGATCAGACATCCACACTTCAGTACTTTGACACTAAGAGGTAGACGTAGGGTGCTGTGCTGGCTCAGGTCCTTCGTACTCATTTGTGCATCATGGAGTCAAGCTGCCGGTCTTTCAACTGAGATTTTTGTATTGTTGTTGTCATTGCTGTCTTTGTATACACAGATACACAGTATTGTAAATACTGAAGATAGTAACAATAATAAGCAAATTACTGCTAGTTGGGAAGCAGTGTAAATACATTTAACATCTGCCAAATAGCTATGTTTAACAAGGAAAGAAGATGCTGACAGTTCTCCTGACATGAAACTGCATGTCACCCTGAGAAAGCATTCGTAATAAGCAGACAGACTAGCAGATTTGCATTATTATCTTCATCTTGGCATGTTATTCTTAAATACAGAAAAACAATTTTATGTTTCCTCCAAATGTGACATTTGACATTTTAGAGGTCTATAAATTTCTGATACATTTTAACTGTTACTATTCTGATAATTCATACTGACCAAATTAGCATATGGTAATTATAACAAAGCATAAATCAGTTATTATGTCTCTAGCCCAGTTCATGTGTTAGGAATATAGTTGAAATCAAGCACATGCAAGGGGAAGTGTGCTGTCCACTGCTGATTTCCTTGCTGTTCTTCACACGTGGAGAGTGATCCTCTGAAATGGACCATGCAAAGGCACTACATGTGAAGGTCCTTTCCACCATCAAGAAACCTGGTTTTTCAAGGTGACTTCAGAGCATCCACTTATAACAGAGGCTCCCCTTTTAAATTCATCGTCACATTTCTAATGATCAAATAGAGTTTCTGCATTTGAGAGAATCTCTTAATTTGGGTTTTCTGTTGATCTTATTTATTTATTTGAATTAGGCTGCCAAGAATGCTGTGAGTCCCCCTAATAAGGAACCTGCTGAAAAGCAAAATGAGGTGGAAAAGTTTGAAATTCGGGAGCAGAACAAGACCAAAACGGAAGCAAAGTGGAAGTATAAGGTATGGTCTGAGAGCCAAAATGGTGTAGTGGTTGGAGGGTTGGAGACCTGAAGATCCTGGAGATCAGGGTTTGATTCCCCACTTGGCCATGGAAACCCACTACGTGGCCGTGGGTGCATCACACACTCTCAGCCCCCAGGAAACTCCGTGACAGGTTTGCCTTAGGGTCACCATAAGTCAGTAATAACAACAAACGTATGGCCCATGTTCCTTTGTGCTTCTACAGATATTTTTAGTTCATTTTGGAGATAACTGAACTAGGATTGTGTTGAGTGTTCACCCATAGATTTGGGAGAAAGCAAGGCTACATGGGGATGAACTGTTTCCCAGAACTTTTCCTTACCTGTGTTTTTTGCTGCCTATTTATATCTGCTTGCTGCTCCAAACAGCAGCTTCTTCAGTGAGTCTTTTATAAAACAATATAAAAACAAGATTGCTTTTTTGATGGTAAAGGTCATAGAATCATAGAGCTGAAAGACACCACAGGGGCCTTCCAGTCCAAACCCCTGTCCTGCAGGAACACACATCAAAGCACTGCCAACAGATGGCCATCCAGCCTCTGCTTAAAAACCTCCAAAGGAAACTCCACCACACTCTGAGGCAACATATTCCACTGCCGAACAGCTCTAACCATCAGGAAGTTCTTCCTGAGGTTCAGATGAAATCTCCTTTCCAGCAGCTTGAATCCATTGCTCTTTGTCCTAGTCTCTGGAGCAGTAGAAAACAAGCCTGCTCCCTCCTCGACATGACATCCCTTCAAATATTTAAATATGGCTATCATATCGCCTCCTAACCTTCTCTTCTGCAGACTAAACATACCAAGCTCCCTAAACCGCTCCTCATAGGGCATGGCTTCCAGACCCTTCACCATTTTGGTTGCCCTCCTCTGGACACACTCCGGCTTGTCGATATCCTTCTTGAATTGGATATCAGCCAATTAATCAGCCAATCAGGCATCATGTGATGATGTGTGAATTTATGATGATGTCACAATACTGGAAATGTCAATCCAGTCTGTGTTTGTCCTTCTGAAGTAAACAGAACAATGTTATATGTAGGGGTGTGTGTGTATACATATATGCATGTGCAACTGACGACGGAGATTGAAACATATAGTTCTGTTTGTTAGTCACTCTACTTGCCACAAGACAGTGAGATTTGATTTCTGGTTATGGAGAAATGGTGTACATTTTTGAAAAGGTCTTCTGTGCATTTGTGTAAAATGCATTTGTATAGAATGCACAAGGCTAGAAAATACACTAACGGTTATCTTGTTGCATGAACTAGTACATGTAGTAGTAACAGTGGGTAGGCAGTTTGTGTCTTTGTCATCAATCAGCCTATCCTTTTGTGCTTTTTTCCATTGTGTGCATGCTTATGATGTAGATGGTGATTAGCTTCACAAAGGAAAAAAAAACAAACACTGGTTTTGCATAGAGACATTTTCCACTACACGTGGGAAGCATAACTGAAAAGTGCTTGCTACCTTAGTCTTAGTACTGGGGCAAGATCTCATGAAGGAACTGGAAAATCTTTAGCAAGTTGCCACCGTTCTGAGTCTATATTGACCAAAATCTTGCTAATGGCAAGATTTTTTCACATTCCTACTTAATGCCAGTTCAGAGATGGCACACTCCTATTTATCTTAGCTTCACTTCCAGAACTCTTGCAGCACTCCCATGCTGAACAGTTTCCAGGAGGAGGAGACAACGACAGCTGGTGGGAGATTTTTGGCTGCAAATATGTTGTATTTTTTTTTTTAAAAAAAACCACCCTTCTAGTTGTAACTCAACTTGAGTAACTTACTGATCTGAAAAATGATCATGGGCCAAACAGTGTGATTGAGACACATAAGCATGGATCTTAACCAAAATTGTGTTCCCTGAGTAGAGTTCTGCTCACAAAATGGTTCCACTGGTAGAAAAAGGAAATAAGAGGCAATTAAGGGGAAAAAAATGTGGTCCAGACAGCTGGGTCCACTCATCACTGTATCCTGCTGTGGAAGACCCACATTTTTTTTAACCAGTGTCTTAGCTTCGTGTCCTTAGATATTTGCCAGGATACTATCTTCAAAATTCACTTAAATGGTCCTTGCTTGCAACTGGCAGAAATGCCTTTCTACTTTCATTTTAGACCTGAGATCTAAAACCAATAGCATGTTTCAAGTGTCCCTCTGATTGACCCCAAACTAATTTCTAAGGCTAAAGAGAGCTATTCTTCCTTTCCATGATTTCTGTGCTTCACACAGGCTTACGTGCTACTGCTTTATTGCAGCTAAGGATGATGGCAGTTCCAGCACCCTCACTGCTGTATCACTGTTAGATTGATTCTGGGCAGCACTACTTCCAGATGATCCAAAGCACTAATTTTTTACTTTGTGGCAGGTTTTCTGATGGGGACAGATTTTAAGATGACAAAATTTGGTTGTATCCTGTTCCCTCTGTGTGCATTCTGACACACAATCCAATTTATGCACCAAATAAGCCCAAATGTCTCACAGATAAAATAATCATTATCATGAAATGTTTTCTATTTCCCCAATTTTCAGAACAGCAAACCCGATTCATTACTAAAGATGGAGGAGGAACACAAATTGGAGAAGACGCCTTTGTCAGGAAACAAGGACAATAAATTTATGTTTTCATTTTCCAACAAAAAACTATTGGGGTAGGTACAATTTTGGTGGATTGCAATGACTAACTCCTTTGAAAATTGTTTACTTGGCAAGATGTTCAGTTGTCCTTGGCTGGATACACCAAACAGGACAGAAAAGAACTTGTACTTCCAGAAGCAAAATTAAGGAGAAGCAGAATACAAAAGATATGCACCCCATAAAGAAGCCCCTCCATGGGCATGTGGGATAGACACAAGCACAGAATACTGACTACAATCAGTTTTGTAGCACCACCTTCTGTGAGGCAGTTGATGCAGGACTTAAATCATGCAGTTGAAGGTTCCAGTGAAAATGCTAAATAATTGTCTCATATCTCCAGGAAAATTGACATGCCTATGTAATCCCTGTTATCCGAAGACAGGAATTGCTTTTGTGAAGCCTGTACTTGATGGCAGGAGAGAGGTTGTGTCTACCACAGCATACAGGGTTTGACATTCAATAAAAGTTAGGAAGTGCCAAACAGATCTGCTCCTCTACACATATAGTGGGTGCTCCTGACAAAATTGAAGTGATTAAATTTAGTTGGTTTATTGAAGACAGAAGAGTTTATTGACTGAATCATCCAAGCTGATGTATGTGCTGATGTTCACTTTTTTTCCCCTATACATATTTGTTCTGGCTGTATAAATGGCATGGACCATTAATTAAAACAGATTGATAATGATAATGATGATGACTATGAACACTCGTAATTCAGACTTTGCATGTTTTATCATCATACTAGCATGTTTACCTGGCGTTGCCCGGGATTTTATTTTCTCATAGGTAACACTTGTTAGAAATACTTTAGGAATTGCCTTACCTTACTTTAGGAATTTGATGCAGCTGAAATACACAGATTTGATATCCTGTGTCTCTAATCCCCCAAATTATGTTGTCTAGTACCTGTAACTTTTCTGGGATTTTATTTTCCTCTTAAGAACTCACCTGTCTTCTCCAGTACCTGTAGTTTTCCCCATATTCCCCAATCCAATCTGTATTCAGAATTATTTACATACACAATTTAGTTTCCTGAGGGAATACGCTGTCCTCTTTCTTGCTGCTAGGCCTCATTTCCATAGCAACTGGCTATTCCAGTACCTTTAGCTTATTCTCTATATTCTGCGATTCAATCTGTATTCTTAGTTGTTAACATACAGAGGGTTGGGTTCCTGTGGGAATACACTGCCCTCCTCCTTGCTGCTAGGCATTGTCTCCATAGCAATCAGCTATTCCAGTACCTATAACTTTTGTCCATAGTCCCCAATCCAATCTTTATTCAGAGTTGTTAGAGGTTGGGTTCCTGTGGGAATACACTGCCCTCTTCCTTGCTGTTAGGCATTGTCTCCATAACAACCAGCCTATTCCAGTACTTGTCTACTGTCCTCCTCCTTGCTGCTAGACATCATCTCCATAGCAGCCTGCCTATTCCAGAACCTGTAACTTTTTCCCATAGTCCCCAATCCAATCTGTGTTCTCTGGCAACATTGATGTACTGGCTTTTGAGTTTTTTTCCTGTTGAGTTTGCGCAATGGCTTTACGCTTTTCTGGAAGCATTTTTTTGTTTTGAATTTCAACTTTTAAGATTCCTCACATATGGAACCCATACAATCTATCGTGTGAGGCAAAAAGACCTTGTAACTATGTTGTGTATGTCACTTTAACTTTTCTCACATATGCCTCCCAAATGTTTTTTGACATCCTTATTGATGGTAGGCCTCATCTCCATAGCAACCGGCCTGAGGCCCAAGAGCTCTCAGCCGAGAATTCTAAAGGCCCCTCCCTGAACTGCCAACCCCAGGATTCCATAGGATCTTCAGAGCCAGCCAATCATATGAGGTCTTCTTGCCTCACTCAGCCAATGAGGTCTTCGCCTGCCTGATGCAGACAAACTGACAAACTCACAAACATTGACTTTTATATAGTAAATATATTGTCAATCAGATTGGTGGCATATGTGCATTGACATAGCTTAGCTAAAATGCTTTTTTAAATACTTTTAAATGTAAGCAGAGCTCTGCCAGTCTGGATGACTAGCTCTGTTAGATCAGGTTTATTGTTTAGTAATGATGTGTTGAGGTTGGAACTGGGACCTGAGCTGGCCAGCAAGGTGGGTGCAGTACTAGAGAGAGCTCCAAGTAAGCACCTTGGTATGACAGGGTCTCTACCTTCAATGTGTCTTTTATACTTTATGGCTGAGACTCTTCCTGTCCTCCGTCCCTTCCCACATGGTGGGAAGCCTTAAAGAGAGAGACTTGTAGCTTAAAGCCAAGACTCCATCCTCTAAGTCCAGGAGCTCATGCTGGACATGCTCCTGCCCCAGAAATGTAGCACTCTTGAAGGAGGGTACACAATCCCAGTGCTGAAAGTAGGCTCAAGATTGCTAGTGTTGCTGTGGAGTTGGACTTGAGTCTGGGGCTGAACAGTCTCTGTGTCCAAGCCTCTTCTGAGCTCAGGGGCCACAGCAGTGAACAATTTCTGTTTTGCTTAGAAAAGTGATGAATCTTCCATTATAAAAACTTGCAACATGTTTTTGAACTGGTTAATTAGTTGTGCAGTTAATTTAAATGTCCTGAAACCATTAATTTGAAGGTAAATAAATAAAAATTAGAATGTGTGTATGTGTATGTGCTTTCAAGTTGCTTGTCAGCTTGTGGTAACCGCATGAATTTCATAGGGTTTTCTTAGGCAAGGAGTACTCAGAGGTGGTTTTGCCAGTTCCTTCCTCTGAAATATAGCCAGAGCACCTGGTATTCATTGATATCCAAATACTAACCAGAGTTGATCCTGCCTAGTTTCCAATATCAGGTGGGATCTGCTGGTATTAGGGTAGCATATAGAAATATACTTGTTGTTTTAAGCTAAATTCTGTGGAGTCTACTGGTGATTTCTCTTACTAGTGAAATCTAGTTCTGATTTGTGCTCATTACAGTTAATGAGTAATGTTAAAGTTGAAATGCATTGCATCCCTCCCTGCATATACTCATTTTTTTATTATATGTACCTATGATGTCTTGTACAGTACACGAAAAGAGAGAGAGATAAGATGATGATATCTGTGATGTGACCCAGTACTGTTTTTTCTGATTGCATCTCTATTGTCTAAATAGTTCAAAGGGGGTGAAAACTCAGTTGAATCCTGGTATATTTGGATCACTGCAAAATTTCAAAGAAGATAAAACAAAACCTGTTAAAGATGAATATGAGTATGTCTCAGATGATGGAGAATTGAAAATTGATGAATTTCCAATTAGAAGAAAGAAAAACACCACAAAAAGAGATTTGTCCTGTAAGACTGATTTTTTTCTTCTGTTTTTCCTAAGATCCAATCCTAAGATCTATCCAATTGTGTTAAGAGTAGTATGTTGGCCAGAGCTCTTTGGAAGCCATTCAGAAAGCTTACATATGGACTGTGTGATCTGTGTGTGGTTGAAGGAAAAAGGTTCCACTGAGCCTTGCAGTTTGCCCACACGCAGCAGAAATGGGTGGGCATACATAGAATGTCCTGTTTTGAAGATGACTTCTGGGTGTGGTGAGGTGGGATGAGAAGGATAGTTTAATTTCTTGTTTGTTTTGGGTTTGTATATTTTGGATAGTAAAATTATGTAGATGTTTCTAAAGGTCTTTTGGAGTAGGATGTATATGTAGAAGTGGAGGAACACTAATAATGTTATTAGCAATGTACACATATCTCTTGTTTCAACTTCTTTCTAGTTTTATCAGATAAAAAAGAAACTACACAGCCCACACCAGTGAAGAAACCAAAGGTGGAATCTGTACTATATAAGGTATTCTGTCATTGTATTATTATGCTGTTCGATAGGCACTTGTGTGCATAACAAGTACTGTAGTTGGTGTTGTATGTTGACTAGTCTTCCATGACATGCTGCTATATTGTTACTTGTGATAGTTTATGTAAGGGATGGGACGAATCCAGAATTTTCTGAATCAGAATCCAGATCCGAATCCCTGGAAGGTTCTGGGAATCCACAAATCTCAAGAGTCTTGAATCTTTTGAATCCTTCTTTAAAAAAGGGTTTTAAAAGCAAGGGAAAGAAAGCACCTCTACTGAAAAGTGTTTTGAAGCAGAATTTGACATCTTTGTTTAATGAAAAACAAATTAAATAATAGTTTTCACTTTCAGGAAAACTTTTTAAGATCCCGAGCAGGATTCCTCCAGCGGTGAGCAGGAGAAGAGCAGGGAGCACAAGACTGTGTTCCTCACAATCCTCTCGCACCCGCCCCTCACAGGATCCCACTGGCAGTGGGCAGGAAAAGAGCAGGGAGTGTGAGATCTGTATTTTTTGATTGGTGGATTTGAAAGATTTAGTTTGCCTGTTTTGGTGCGGGGATTCGGATCCGCAAATCTCAGATCCTTGCCGAAGATTCCAGAATCCGAGGATTTGGTTGGCCCATCCCTACTTTATATATTTAGTCTTACATACTTAAAAGCTTAGTTCTGTATGCTGAAAAGCAACAATGCGTCCCTATAGTAATGTCTAGTTAGTGACAGCTGGTGAATCCATGTCATTGTGGAGGTGAATCTGTTCTGTATTTTAGCTGAAAGGATCAATCTAAGGTGCTGAACCTTCAGAGCCTTGGAAGTTTGAGCTAAAACCCAGAGCAGATTCAAAGCTTCAGTGACAAGGAAAGTCACCAGATCCCATCCTGTCTATTATATTACAGCCAAGACAATCTTTGGGCCATGGACAATCTGTCATCAGCAAAAGTCTGCCCACACAGTGGGACTTCCCCTTTCTTCCTTTCCCTCCTCTGGTCACATTTTCCCCATCTCCAAATTTGCTCCAGAGGACCTCTTGGAACTGATTTCTAAAGGGGCATGGGGAGGCAGCAGGGGCGGGGGGAATCTCTTCTGCAGTGTAGTCTGTAATTCTGTTGGTGAGCCAGCAGCACTGGATGTGGTATGATGTTTATTATTTCCTCGGAGGGATTGTACACACTTGAGTTCTGTAAAGGAAGAAACAGTAGAAGTCTCTCTGGTTGATTAGCAGTGTTCTTACCTTGCACCAGTGGCAGAGTGCACACCTTGCAGTTCAGTTAAGTTGGTAGAATCTCCCCAATAGGCTAAGGCAACTGCCTGTCTGAAAGCCTGGAGAGCCTCTGGTCATCACTGTAGACAAAACAGGGTTATTTGAACCAATGATCTGGCATAAGGAAGCTGCCTTTCATAGAATCATAGAGTTGGAAGAGACCACAGAGGCCATCCGATCCAACCCCCTGCCATGCAGGAACACACATCAAAGCACTTCATCCAGATGGCCGCCCAGCCTCTGCTTAAAAACCTCCAAGGAAAGAGACTCCACCACACTCTGAGGCAGCATATTCCACTACCAGACAGCTCTGACCATCAGGAAGTTCTTCCTGAGGTTCAGGTGGAATCTGCTCTCCTGCAGCTTGAATCCATTGCTTGTCCTAGTCTCTGGAGCAGCAGAAAATAAGCCTGCTCCCTCCTTGACATGACATCCCTTTGTTTCTAGATTATCAAAATAAATTCTCATATTGCAGTGGGGGAGCTATAAGGAGATGTTAGTTTCACACCACAAATTAAGCAATCCATTGCCAATGAGCATGGTCCATTTATTTTTAAAAGATCTCCCTTTGCTGACTTCTATAGAGCGATGACTCCTCAGATGAAGATTCTCTCCACATTGACACAGAGGCCAAGCCAGGACGTAATTCGAAAGGCAAGAAAGAGACTGGAAGTTCAGCTGGCATCCTGGATCTTTTGCAGGCAAGCAAAGAAGTTGGAGGTTTAGAGTACAACACCAACAGGTAAGTTCAAAGAGTGTCAACACCAGTTAGAATCTACTAGTGTTCTGCTGATGGAATTGCTTCCATCAGTGGGGCCATGGAGAGAGATGTAATTTCCCATCTTGCTTTCCCACCTTGCCCTCAAGGCCTGCCATCTGAGAGCTCTCTGCCTCAGAGTAGGTTTTTAGGAGGTGTGGGAAGCTAAAGGCCCTGTAACAGTTGTACTAGGATTATGCTGGGTTTGGGCTTCTCTTGTCTCATGTATACATGTCAGTCAAGACTTTCAATGGCAAACATGTTTTTCTTTAATATAAATTCTGGTCATTGTCATTGTTGCTGTCATTGTCTCGTGCCCTGGATGAAGGCAGCTGAGGAATGTGTGTGTAATACCATTACAAAACTGGAACACTCTCTATAAAAATGCTGAAAATCTACCTAAGCAATAACAGTAAAGAGGATTATTTATGTCAAAATAGACGGTTTAATTAAGAGGAAATGAGAACCCTTTAATTCATACATGTAAATGCCTTTGATTCATTTGCTCATTTCCCCAATTATTAGTTCTTTTGGAGGAGATCCTTGAAAAAAACTGGCTCAAAAGCCTTAGGAAAAATAGCAAATAGTTTTGAAAATTAATTTCTCCAAAGGGCAACAAAAATAAAATGGCTGTCCTGGTTGATTGGTTATTTGCTCATTTGCCACCATGTCATTTCTTATCTGCCACCAATTTTGTCACGCTGTAAGCATGTGGAATGAAGTCTATTCTAAGTGGAAAATCAGTTTGTAACATAATGTTACCAAAATAGATTTTCATATGAAATGAGATGATAAACAAGAAAACAGAGAACTTAAATGTACTGTAAAAGCAAGATGCAAGGCTTTGGAACTGGAATCTGTGAAATGCAGACCTCAAGCTGTTCTAGCATTTATTCATTCATTTTCCCTGGAATTGTTTGTAGTGCCACATTCTAACCTGTTTCATACATTAATATGTAGCACAAGGAGACAATTTGCATGTGATTCAGTTTCACGTTACTGTGATAATGTAATAAACTGTACATCACATGGATGGATGCAATTTCTGTGAATTCTTCCTAAGCCCACACACTGTACCACCAATTCAATATGCTATGTGCACAAGTTGATTTAAATTGAAACTGAAGTCTCTCCAAAGCAACCTCAGAAATCCTTTAGCCAGGGTATCTCTGGACTTGTGGTTTCACAGCATTGATGACTTTGCATTAAATATCTCAATGCATTCTGTAGATAGTTTGGCATCAATGTGTCATATCAGTTTTTCTTTTGTAGAAGCAGTTAAGATTCCCATCATGTACACTGAAGCATAGAATAGAGCTTTAGATGAATGCAATTTTCAGATTTCCTTTCTCATCTCAACTTTCTTTGACCTTCTCTAAACAAAATTAAATTGTGTAGGCCACATTTTCTGTCATTCCCTGCTTATGATGAATGCTGTGTAATGATAGAACATTTCCATTTTCTTATCCACAGGCTATTCTGAATGTTTCTCTGTATTCATTTCACTAGTCCTCCAGTTTGTTTCTTCTGTAATCTTGAGCTCCTTTCCTTCCTTCCTTCTGAATCTCCTCACCAACCTTGGCTCACAAAAGAAACAACAGCTGATCACTACCATACTGCAGTTACCTCAGTAGTGGTCTGTAACTTTTTGTTGTACAAGGAGGAGTGGTCTGTAGCATTTTGCTACTTTAGGAGAAGAACAAGAAGCCTGTACTATGCCATTCCAGATACAAAAGTGGACCAGCACTTGAATCTTACTTTTACATGGGTGATTTAACAGTATCTTTACTTGTGAGCATCACAGTCATTTAGAGGGTGCAGGGCAGAGGGTCTAGAATGCAGAGCTTTGCTTTGCAACAGAAAACAGAGGCCAGAGGTTTGCCAGCCATCATAATGGCATTTGATGCTAGGGATGAACACCTCACTACCCCCTGACAGGGCCAGGGACTACATTTCATAGAATTACATATATTTACAGATGTATTTATGAAGTTACTTATGTGTCAATCACACTTTAGAAGATGGAGATGAGGCACTGAATGATGTGGCTGAGTCATTCCATTTGTAGTCATTTGGATTGCTGAGAAAACCATTTCCAATGGCCCTTTTCTCTAAACCATACTTGAACTTCACAGGTTTCAGCGTTTGCAAAGGGAATGGTTTCAAAAGCTATATGGATTTCATCCGCAGAGGTAGATGACAGTTCTATAATTAGAGTGGCCTTCTTTGTGCTGCATACTGTCTGGGTTCCAGCATTTTCAGCTCAGGAGATCTGATGCAAGTACACATTAGCACACTAGTGGATTTGTGGTATTTGAGTGATTGGAAAAACTGTTTAGTCAATTGCAAACCATTTAAAAAGACACACTTTAAGTTTATTCCTTAGGTAATTTCAAAGTGGGTTATTTCCATTTATTTGGTTTCATTCCACCCTTTCTTAAGAGAATCCCAGGGTGGCTGACAACTTATATAAAACATGATTAAAATAATAATAGATCAACAGCATAACTCCCAAATTACAAATGTATAATAAAAGGCAACAAAACCATTAGCACAGTCAAAAGACGAACAAATAGAGCAGTTACACATACTCCAAAAATCTTTATAGTTGTAAATTGTACCTGATTGATAGCAGCATGAGGACAAAAACTCAGTCTTTGTTGAAAGAGGATTCCAGGATGCTGCCACTGAGAAGACTTCACCATGTTTGGGAGCTACAAAGCCTACTCTCTTCAGAAAGTGAGAATCAGAGCTCCCTGGCCAAATGTAAACTTTGAGCTGGTCAGAACCAGAAAAGTAACTGAGTTATTTAGGGTCCTATATGCTAATATTAACACCTCTGCTAGTATGAACACCCTTGAATTGAGCCCAGTGACATACTGGACTGTCTTAAGAGAGACTCTGTGGAGAATGCACTGCAGTGATCCACTCAGGAGATTATGATTGCATAGGCTACTGTCACTTGGTATCCTGGAACATCCCCTGCTGTAGTCTTTACCACAGAGGCAACCCTGACATTTCTGAATTAAGGGGTACTCCCCGTATTCACTGCTTCACTGGAGGTTCCTATGCGGCCCTGTATAACACCTATCCATAGATGATCCATTTTGTATCAGGATTTGTTTTACCAGGATTACAAAACTGCATGGATCAGATAAAGGAGCAAATATTCCAGAATGTTTACATTTTCCTTGAACATGTAATAAAATTAAATTAGAAGGGGTTCTTGATGTGTGTTAGTTTTCAATAAAATCTTCCTGGACAGATTCTGTGTTTGAGAGATCTCTACACCAATTTTATGTTATTTGTTGAGTACAACTAATTTCTAGGCTTCTTCTCTATTAGCAGATGCCCAAGTGGGATGCAATTAACAACAAATTTTATGAACTTGCGTTTTGTATAGGGGGAATGGTTGGTCTCATTAAACGATTTTTGTGAAGTTACTCATTTTCAATTAATTTTGCTTGCATTTAATCGATTGATCACAACAAAATCTTCACAAATTTTTGTATAGAGCAAAAATGTATAAAGTAGTGGATTGTAACTAGATGATAAATGGAATATATGTTGTTGTTATCCCACTCATATGGGGACTCAGAATGACTTATGTCAATTTTTTTTAAAAAAAAACATAGTTCACAAAATGCAGAAGTTAAAAAGAGATTAAACAACCCCAAAAATTAAGATCAAAATAAAACGTGCACTATTAGACACACATACCCCAGAACAACAATGAGGCAAATCCAACACATTGTTTAGGCAAATACCTGTTGAAGCAGAAAAATGATTACTTGTCTGTGGAAAAAAAAGGGAGGGTGCCAGTTTAACTTCTCTGGGAACGGCATTCCAGAGTTTGGGGGCAGCCACTGAGAAGACCCTATCTCGTGTCCCCACCAGATGTACCCGTGAAAGTGGTGTGACAGACAGAAGAGGTTACCCAACAGATCTCAAAGCTTGGGCGGGTTCACACGCTAAAATATGGTCCATCAAATAACCTGGATCTGAGCTGTACAGGGCTTATCTGTCAATCAACTATTTCACTGTTTGGTTAATTGTTACAATTTATAACGTACTGGAATTTACATTGTAATTACGTTATCCTAGATGGAGAAAGTGTAGTTTTATATTAAACTGGCTTTTAACAATCAAATTAGCTCCCCCTTCAATGGGAGCACAACAAGGAGCTATTCGGCAGTTGAAGTCCATGTACTCAAGGACAATGTGGCAAAGTACAGAAAACTAGTTCTGGTTTTGTTGCAGATGGCAGGGGTAAAATGAAATATACCAGTTAAATTCAGGTAAAAGCTGATGTTAATAGGTTTATTCTTTCTAGGCTTCATTTGAAGGATCAAGAAATATCTAAAGTTTTCAAATTTTCAAAGTAATGTTCACATACAGTTCAAAGATACCATCTGGCAAATCTTTATGATACAACGGCATCAAGCACATATATTCCATTTAAAGAAGCTCTCGTCCATTCTAAATTCCAGTTTCTAAATTCACAGAAAATGGTTTTCTTTGTTTCTTTTCCCCTCCCTCCCTCCCTCCCTCCCTCCCTCCTTCCTTCCTTCCTTCCTTCCTTCCTTCCTTCCTTCCTTCCTTTCTTTCTTTCTTTTTAAATAAACCAAGAATCACTAAAGCTACAAAAAGATGTCATTTTTCTAGACCTTAATAATTGTTTCCTGTTTCAAATTTCACTACAAGCATATCCAGAATTATTAAGCTGCAAACGTCGCTAATGAAAAACACATTGGGCACAACCCAATGTAAACATCTCCCATTTAAATTTTTTTTTAAAAAAAAGTCCAATTGATATTTAAAGGACATTATTCCATCACAGAGCAAATAAGTGTTAAATGAAAGACAAAGTGACAGAATGCTGAATTAAAGGACACAATCCATCAGCAGCCTTCTCTGCTCATGCTCTGCCGAAATGAAGGAGTTTGCTCAGGAAGGACTGCCAGCTGATTTTGCCTGAATGTGTTACCACTTTAAGAGCTTGTTAAACAATCAGTCTATGGCTTGCCACCCCCATCCCCTGCCCAGAGCCACTGGTTTTGATCAGATCTCACCATTTATTTGCTAAGGCTCTTTTGCTTCAGGCAGTTCCGTACTAATTTGCCCATTTGGCAGGCTGCTTTTGATGGTCCGTTTGCACTGTATTGGGGGCTCAAGGTTTTAAGGAAGCTGTTGGAGAAAACAGGCAAGTGGTCTGAAATGGTAATTGCTAAAGCTAAGTTAGCTCAAGTCTGGTATAAAAACACAAGCTGGACTAGTCCTTGAAAACTTGTTCAACATATAATGTCACTATACTCAGAAAAAAGGCTGAGAAGGTTTAATATTTATTGTTACTATAATATTTAATATAATTGTGCAATGGAATGAGCCAGGAAAAGTTTAATTTTTTTGGACAGCAACTCCCAGAATCTGCCAACCAACAGATTGTCAACTGAAAAGGTAACTTTCCCAAGCAGTGATCAGAAATGTCAAGTATTATGGCAGCAGAGCACATTGAATATAACGCAATAAAACAGCTATCCCGTTTTTAATGCATGCCAGGAACAGGCTAATGTTTGCACCAGCTCCCCCTTCTCAACTGGCTTTCCTGACTAGGAAAGGCAAGTCCTCAGTCATACCTTGCCCTGCTGGGAGAAGCTTATCTGTTTTTTCCAGGTTTGGAGTCCATGCATGAGAAAAAACAAAACAAAAGCCAAGAGTGAGTAATCATCTTTTGCTTAGCATTTGCTCCATCAGAAGGAAAAAGTAAGACAGACAGGTCATCCCATAGCAGGAAAGTCTTTTACTTGCTGTTTAACATGGCAACAGGCTGAATGCCAAAGGCTCAAATTTAGCGGGAAGAACCAAGACTAAGCCAGAGATGCTGGCAAAAGAGGCTTCTAATCCCAGAGGACAATCAGGAAAGCTTTCAATCAGCCTGCAGTTTGAAAAGACATACTTGGTGGTCTATTAATGCTAATTCTTTATAGGGCTTTCTCTCTAGGCATTTCTTGAACCAGTGGCACATGGTGGTTCCCCTGTCAGTGTGGTGGTGAATCCACTCCAGATGTTAGTCTGGACTTTAAAGAAATTGTTCAAGGTGCTGAAGCAGAGACTTATAGGCCATTTCCACACAAGACTGTTATAGTGCTATTATTTGACTTTCAATATCCTATGGAACTCTACGGTTCGCAGTTTAGGGAGGGGCCTCAAATATATAACAGTCTAGTATGGAAATGGCCCTAGAGATATAATGACTCGGAAAAAAATGGAGGAAAACCATTTTTCTCCATTTTTTTCCAAATGGATTATGGAATATTTTAGTTTACAATAAAGAATACAATATTTAAGACAAGTTGTTCACATATTTACTATCCCAAAATCATTCTTAAAAACAACAGGAAAGATAAATACTTTTATCTAAGACTATGTACAGTATCAGTTTGTTACAATTCATCCTCTTGGTTTCCTTTTCTTAGTTCTTTTTATGGGAATAAGTGCCTTACGTCTGCTTGACAGCAAAGAGAACCAGTGGAAACAAAATAATGTTCTGAGTTTTATTAATGTTAGTGATTTCTTCTGTTTTATTGAATTTTTTTGTCTATTCTTAAAACTGACAGATGTTCCTTGCAGTTGTAGCTCCCCACAAAAACAAAAAACCCACACTAAGTTCAATTTTTAATTATAGTCTGAATAAACTGTAGTTATAACATATTAAACATGGTAATTTTTCTGCCAAAGCAAGTTACATATACTGCATTGTACATTCCTAAGGTAACCTAGTGACTTTCAGTTTCTAAAGGGTGTTAATATTGCATTTTTCAATTTTTTTTTCTGAAAAAAAAGGAGAAACAGTGTTTCCCATGACTTCAGAATTTCCATCGCTTCTCGGCCTTTTGGCTAAGATCAAGCGTGTGTAGAATTTCCAGATATTTTACATCTTTAGCTGAGTTCGAGCCGTTTTGAGTATCTTTCTTATGAGTCTCACAGCTGAAAAGAATGTTCCAGAAGAGGTCTTCACTTCTACTGCCTGGATTGGCACAGTCTTCACATTGCTAAAATCAAATGTGTTACCTGAAATTTCTTATTGAAACCTCTAACCTTTCCGTCAGGTGCCACCTCCCAGTTAGTTACCATCCAGCCTATATTTTATGAATCTTCCACATATATCACATTTTGTTGTTGCTCTTTATATTAATTTTCAACTCTGGCAAGTTCTTCTTAGTTTTTGGAACTGCTCCCATATGAAATGTTATTTATTTTCCCAGCAATAATTCATAGGTCTGAACCAGTGGTGGGCCATTGCACAAGTAAGAGGGGCCATTTTCACATCAAACTACTTCCCTCTTTGGGCTCCACCCAGATGTGCAGAGGAAGCAATGCCACTTCTGGTAATGGTTTGGCTCTGTTTGCAGCCTGTTTTCAGTTTTTGGAGGGTGGGATTTGAAGGGAGAGGCTACCAAAAGGGTAAAACCATTACTTAAAAAAAAAAGAAACACATAAAGCAATGATTATGGGCCTTTCCACACTATGCTGTTATAGTGCTATTATTCTGCTTTCAACATTCTGTGGAATTCTGGGCTTTATAGTTTACTGAGGCCAAAGAGCTCTCTGGCTGAGAATTCTAAATGCCCCTCCCTAAACTGCAAACCCCAGGATCCCATAGGATGTTGAAGGTGGAATAATAGCACTATAACAGCGTAGTGCAGAAAGGCCCCTACAGCAACAACAACTGCTGCTGCTGCTGCTACAACAACAGGTGATAGATACGCAACAGTCTAAAATGTGTTATCTTTTAACTGATTAGCAAAGATGATGCGATGCTGTGGAATGTTCAGACGTTCAGAGTTTTCAGCAGGAGCCTGTCACAGATAGATTTTGGCAAGCAGTGCTGCTTCTGCGACTGGCTATCATAAAAGTCCTGATTGGCTCTTAGGCAGCTTGTTATAGGGCATAGAAATGGACTGGGGAGGCATATGTGTGTATGGTAAAAGCTTTATTCTAAGAAGGACTACATATTTTATGAAGGACTAAGAAGGACTACATGTTTTAATCTTAGTGTACTAAAGGAAAAGTGAAGATTTGTGTCACATGTTATGGATGACTGGTTTGTTTTACTATAACCTACTGTGTTACAATATGAGTTACCTGTCATATTATGAATGATGAATGAAAAGTACAGCAGATAAATGGAAAATGATATGCCTGTGTTAGCAAGTTAGTAATGTGGGAATATTAACATGAACTGTTCTGTAAACAGAAGGCCTTCCATTTTGGGAAGCATACAGGATCCAGCAGTAGTTCACACTCTGCAAACTGGATGTTTTGGGAGAAAGCAGCGGAAATTTTCACCAACTCCCTCCCTCTGAAACATCCAAAAAAGCATCTCAAGCTGTTCTGGAGAGTCTCTCAACCTTCCACAAGAGTTTTTCAGAGGATGGGGAGGAGGAGAGTAACTGTAAGGCACCTCCCATTTTGTCCATAGGCCATTCAGAGAATCAATTCTAATAGCTGAGATGAGATACATCAACACAGTGCATAAAATGAAAGGAACCTGTCCTTGCTGGAGCTTCAAGTTTTAAAAGTCTCTGAGAGAATGTGAGGGGTGTTTGAAATCTTCTCCCACTTCACCTCTATTGTATATCTGTAATATGCCTGTGCTGTCTGGCCTATGTAAAAGATAGTGGTGACATTTTTGATTTTGATTTAATTTTTATTTATACCCCACTTTTCTCCCAGGAAGTGATAGCACCTGTCATGCTGAAGTATGGATATTTTTTTAAAAATTGTCTCTTCATGCATCAAGTCACTCCTTGACATATTTACTTACTTACCTACCTACTTACCTACCTACCTACCTAAAATTAAATAAAATAAGAAAAATAAATTGTTGACTGTTGTGAGATTTTACACCTCTGCACAGGAGTAAAAAGATTTGATTTTTATGGGGGTGAGGGAGAATTGCTCAATATGAAATATTTTGCATGCAAAATGTGTGTTGCACAAAAGAGCAATGCTGGATGCATAAAATATATTTTGCACAAAATCCAACCTTGTTTGCTCACACATGCAGACACAGACATGCACACACACACACACACATACACACACACACAGAGAAATCCTTCACAGTGTTTTTTGGAAAATCATGGAAAAGTGTGCAAACACTTCCTAATCTCACCCAGCAGGAAATGGTTGAAACTTTCTGCTTGTGTGTGAGAATGAAATAAATGAAGATTTGTATCCCCATATTGGAGACAAGTCTGATATGTAAAAAATAGCTTTGTATTTATTCTGTTCTTGCTGTATTTATTTTGAACTGAAAGGTCTCTTTTTTGTTTGTTTGTTTTCTTCCTATAGTCAGCCACCTGCATCTCCCAGTACCCAGGAAGCCATCCAAGGAATGTTGTCAATGGCAAACCTCCAGTCTTCAGATTCTTGCCTACAGCCTTCATGGGGCACCAATCAGGCCAAAAATAATTCTATCTCTGCCCCAAACTCCAAAAAAACTGGAAGCAGCAACAACAAAAATGCAGGCAAGAGGTTACTGAAGAAGAGTGCAAAAAACAACATTGCCATTGAAGATTATGATGAGGACCAGGATCATTTAGATGCCTGCTTTAAAGATTCTGATTATGGTATGGAACATCTGTCTCCCTTCTCTTTCTGTCTGGGACTGTTCAAATATACTTGTGTAATGAAATGTATGATGACGGCCCTATAGCAAAAGAAATGCCTTTTGGCAATAAATCATGAATTACAGACCTGAATATTTGCTGGTGGTCTGCCTTTTTTTTTTAATTTTTAATTTTTGTTTTTTTACAGAACTTGTGCAATATGAGAGATGTTCCAGGGCATTGCGTCTGTACATCTGCTTTGATTCTATTTCACTTTATTATCTGTGTGAACTCACAGTGAAAGTTCTTTGTAAATTTTGCAACTGAGCTATCATTGCATGTTTATTAACCAATGTTCATGAAAAGAACTAGGTCACAAACACAGTATGTCTGATGGAGGCTTCCTTGTTAGTGGGATGGTGAATCCACTCTGGGTTTTAATCTAAACTTTAAAGGAGGTATCCAGAGTGCTGAACCTTGCCTCCAAAATAGGCTTAGCACATTGCATAGCTCATTTACAGTTTGAATTAAAGTAATGGGGATAAGGGAATCACTAACTATCACTGATGGTGTTTTGTGGAGCAAGATGCACTTCAAATACAGTGAGTTCTACTGTTTAGCATCTTAAGGACCACTGGACACAATCCTCCATTTTGGACAGAGGAATTGTCAAGTAATTATGGATGACTGGCAGAAGTAGTGGATGTCTTAGTCTTGCTTTCCAGAAATAGGATGCTATTTCAGCTGGGATGGTGGGATAAACAAGTTGGCTTTGACTTATGCTGACTTTATACATGAAAGACCTCCATGAACCAACAGCCAATTTGCATTTTAAATAAGTTGCAGCCCCTCACTGTTGTTAAACATTAAAAATGTACCCATTTTTTCAAAACCAGACATGATTTTTTGCCAGTTCCATCAAGGTTTGGCTTTTTGGCATTTGGGACAATTTATGTGCCCCCCAGAGAGAAGATTGGTCTCCATCATTTTTACCACAGTTGCCCAATGCTGTTTTTAAATAAATATATACACAGCCTTATTAAGACACTTAAGGTAGAATTCATGGGAAATTTATACTATTAATATAGCATCATTGCCTTCAGTACAATTGAACTTTGTACATAATTACTGACAAATCCATTAAAAAATGCATAGAAAAAAATTAGTAATATACATAAAATGTCATTTTTTCCCCAAAATGTTGTCTTTGGCAATGTCCCTTTAAGAACATATAATTTATCTCTGCTGTCAGCATTTGACATGCTGAATATTAAAAATACACATTGAAATCCTCTGAAGTTCAATGAAAACAAGATTGTTCTATTCTGGAAAAGCTGTACATGTTTGACAAAACATAAGCATGAGTTACAATTATAGTACCTGTAGGCCTATCACTCAAATTAAATGACTTTAAAAACTTTGTTAAAGTATAATGTATAGGCACGATCTAAATATGACATTCTGAAAGAAGAGAGGGCTGTATTACATGGACCAGCATTCTCCCTAAGTATATATTTATGCTACCATTTAATAGGTTCCCTTTGTTGTAAGATGATTTGGTTCACCAAGGCTCCATTTGTCCTACATCTGGTCAGCACATTTTCAGTCAGTGGATAAACTGATGCAATTACTTTAAAATCATATATTGCCCTGCCCCCCCCCCCAAAAAAATAAATTCACATTTTTGATAGGCTGCTCCACTTAACTGGGTTTAATCCAAACAGTCTTGTTGTTATTTAGCCTAGGAACTAGAATTTCACTGCAAATGAAAGAGCTCAAGGGTGTGGCATATCACAGATGTCATTATTGGGGAACAGAATGAATGCAGTATATTTCTGTCTCTGAGGTCTGTTCAGTTAAAGTGAGTTACAACATGGTTGCAGCCTTATACAATAATCTATCTGTGTGTAAATCTCCCTACATGCATTGCATCAATTTTAGCCAGGCTGGAAATTACAAATAGCATCCAGATACCTTCCCAAGCATAGAAGATGAACAGAATTAAGAACATCCTAGGATGTGGTTATTAGATCAGCAGCTCAAATGTTCAATTCATGCTCCTCAACCCCCATGGTTATACAGAAGTTCCAGAAACGCAATTACAGGATGACTTCAGAATCCAGGGAAACAAATGCAGGCAGAAATTTTTAAAGTGGATAGTAAATCAGTAGGAACTTGTAACTACAAGCAGAGGAATGATGCAAGACTTAAGGTCCTTCTTCATATGCTTATATAAAGATGCTAACAAGATACCTCTTGTGTGTGCTTATATACAAAGATGCTTAACAAAGGATCCTTTATCCTGTATTCAACTGGTAGATATTGGTTGGAAGTCTCAAAGTTATACTGCACCAAAGGTGGGCAAAATATGGCTCTGGATCTGCATGTGGCCCCCCAAGGATATTTTTGTAAACCTCAACACTTCCAGAATCCCCAGACACCCTTTTCCTTATTGTCAAAGAGGGTGTAGTAGTCTTCCTGGAAGTCTCCAAGTGCAACAATTTACCTTTTAGCCAGGCTGGAAATTACATTTGTAATTTGTAATAAGCTGCAAGAGCTCCCTATGCTGTTTAACCTAATTTTTTTTTTATTATTATTATTATTATTATTATTATTATTATTATTATTATTATTATTTCTAGCCCTTTGGGTTGTTTTGTTTGTTTGTTTCATTTTTTTGGTAGTCCGTGCAGACCCAGGACTTGCTATAGCTGCCCACTCTGGTATTTGATCTGAAGTGTTTCATATTATGCTCTTCTATAGACTATTTCAGATCTGTGACATTATTCTATAATTTATTATATGTATGAAAAAAACCATCACAGCCATACCAGACTCTCTTATGGTATTTCTTCTCTCCTCCAGTTTATCCCTCCCTTGAATCAGATGAAGATAATCCAGTATTCAAGTCCCGATCAAAGAAGAGGAAAAGTTCAGATGATGCACCATATAGTCCAACAGGTAACATTCCTGATATATTCAGACATATGCAGCTACTGTAAAATCCATTATGTCATGTTATGTGCTCTGATTCCACCTCTTCATGGTTGCTGGTTCCAAGAAACCACAAAGTGCATTACATCCACTGATTTCAATCATGTGACAATCTCAAAACTGTTATGGTTGGATGAGTTCAGTAAAAATGCTCAGGTGCACTTTAAAGTATATATTTGGTGCATAAAATATCTTAGCAGCATGGAGCCTGTATTTGGTTGCCCTTACTACCCCTCATATCCCAAAAGATTATTACAAGGGTAATGACACCTCAGTAGGGCTGTTATATTGACCAGATTCCTGTAAACCAGGAGTGGGGAACCTTCCATTTTCAAGATGTTTTGACCTGCAGTTCCCATTAGCCCCCCTCGGTTTAGTGTCAAATGACTTGAAGGCCAAAGTTCTCCTCATCTTCACTGCTTTTGGAAAGGTTCTAAGGACAGTCCTCATAAATCAGGTTTTTTACAGTGTGTGTCAATTATTGGCCTTGGTTTTAAAGATATGGCAACCAAACATACAGTTTGGGATTTTCTGAGGGGCCTTTCAGCTAAGTCCTCCAAAGTTGCTCTGAAAGACTTCAGGTCAAATCCTTTGAATATATCTTACCAAGAAAACCTTATGATAGGGTCTCAATAAGTCAGAGTGACTAGAAGGCATGTAACAATAACAATGAGTCCCACTGAATTCCAGATTACTCCAAGGCAGCTCTCGTATTGCTTTTGCTGAGAAATATCATCCTTCATCCCTCTGCAGGTCAATACATCATGTTCTGTATCTCTTGGTTCATCCTATCTGACCTTTATTAATTTGAAGCTTAGGAACTGAGGGTGAATTTCAAACAACACTGAGTAATGAAACCACTTGGATATAGTTCCTGTTGTCAGAAATATAATTATGCTTCCTTCCTGTGGCAGAGGCAAGGAATATTTGGCCCTCCATGTGCTTGTGGGACTGCAACTCTCCTGTGCTCTAGCCAGCATAAGTGAGGAATGATGGGAATTGCTGTCTAACATCTAGAAAGTCACGTATTTCCATACTCTCTTCTCTAGATGGCTTCTTCCATCTAGACAAAGGTCGATTTACACTGCAGAATTATAGTGCTATTGTTCCATTAACTCTAGTGGTTCCATCCTATAGAATCCTGAGCTTTCTCTGGCTGAGAATTCTAAATGCTGCTCCCTGAACTGCAAATGTCAGAATTCCATAGCATGGAACCATGGCAGTTAAAGTGGGATAATGACACTATAATTCAAATGGGCCCAAGGAACATAGTCCCACTCAGAAAAGAAGCTCACCGGAAGCCACTGATTTCAGACTTAAGCATGCTTGACTTTGGGTGGATTGTGTCAGTGTACATATACCCAACTTTACATTGCATTCTTGGTAACATTACCTTTTCTTTTTCTTCCTGCATTTAGCAAGAGTTGGTCCGTCAGTTCCTCGTCAAGATAGACCTGTCCGAGAAGGTACAAGAGTTGCCTCAATTGAAACAGGACTGGCGGCTGCTGCTGCAAAGTTATCCCAGCAGGTGAGATGATCAAATACATTTTTTGCTCCACTAGAAATCTCTGCTTTTCATAAACCCAGTTTTGCTTGTGCATGTTGATGATATCATCTTATCACTAGAGATTCTGTTTTTATTATAAGGAAGCCTGCAATCCCTGACCTAGCTGCATGGGTGGGATGCAGGAAATAGAAATCTTTATCTGTAAATCTAAAAACATACCTCTGCACATGCTCCATCAACATTACCTGCAGTAAAAACACAAAATCTTATCAATATGCTTTGTGGCTTACAAAGGTTAAAGTCTTGTGAAAGGTTTCTCAGCCTTTTGGATAAGATCAAGTGTATAAAACTTAAAACAGATAAAGCTAAAAGTATACTCCATTTAAATGTTAAAGCTAATAAAACAGTCAATAGAATTAGAAACAGTTAAAAGAATGCCTATTGAAAAAGAACAACCAGTACAGTCATCCTTCCATGTTCTCTATGATTAGGGAAACAGGACCCCCATGGAAGTGAAAAAACTGTGAATAACTCTAAGCCCTCCCAAATCATATTGAACACACACACAAAAAAAGTATGATCACCATATTCAATCCACCATGGATTCCTTTGAGGTATCAGGGTTCCTTCAAAAGGCAGAAGTGGGTGGCTGGTGGGGCTTTCTGCCACCTCCACTGTTGCCCCACACCATTTTTAATAGAGACTTATAAGCCTTGTTCACAGTTTTTCAGTCTCACAGGCTTGCAGTTCCTATTAAAAATGGCATTGGGAGGCAGCAGAGGTGACAGGAAATAATCCCTGAATAATCAAATCCGCAAAAGTGAACCCTGGAAATGGGAAGGGCTGACTGTATAGACAGTGTAATGCAATGTGTAGTCTAGACCTCATTTCCTTGCTTCTGACATTTCTTTGCTATGTCTCATCTCATGGGGGACATCTGTTGGTTGTGGTGTGTATGAAATATCCTAATGGCTGCTTTTCAGAAGCTAATGTTCAGTCTTTTCTTTTTGAAAGGAGGAACAAAAGGGCAAGAAGAAAAAGAACACCAAAAAGAAATTATCACCCAACAATTCAAATAAACTCCCTCAGGAAGGCAGCTCTCCTGAACCTAAGCAGGAATCCCACAGCAGTAGTTTAGCAGACCACGAGTATACAGCTGGTGCAAGTACATTTGGGGTCGCGCAAGTAAACAGAGGGTCCCAGCCCATGGCTCCAGGAGTTTTCCTTACACAGCGGAGGCCCTCCTCATCATCACAGAATAATGCAGCTGCCAAAGGTAATTTTGATTAGTGATATGCAAATCAAACATAATCCACCCCATGTGTATTTAACCAGGTGCTCTTGTCACTTCTGCTATCCAAAATGTGCTCCTTCTAGATTTTTTCCCCCACGCCAGTGGATTTTGGAAAATAATAGACATAATAATATCCATTTTCCTCTATGCGTTTGTATTTGCAAAAACATTCTTCTTATTTTCTTCTCTCTTCTCTTTTTCCTGCCTCTTTTTGATCATTGTCCATCACTTTCAGAAGTAACACAATATCTTCCACAGGGATATATATATATATAAGTATCTTTGTAAATTGTGAGGGCAGTAGATCTTTCCCACACAGCCACAGATTGCAGTAAGAGAGACAAGGCAGACTGTTAGATTCTCCTTTTGGAACAGGGGAAGTCTGGTACAAGCAAATCCAATGGTGAATTTCACTGGCATCTCTAATTTTTATAGATCTAGAATAGAAAGGACAAAGATTTCTTTGGCTAATAGCAGCACTTTTTTGGGAGAGTAGAATTGTTTTACACAATCCAATCTGAAGTAGCTGTCTCCCTTTTTGTAGTGTGGAACTTCCTTCCAATTATTTTGCTAAATGTCAGATGAAAATTCAAAACAACTTGCAAATAAAACAGTGAGGCATCCTTTCAGTGGAAAGATGACTTTGGGTTGTTCCAGAGAAGAAATAGCAGGTTATATCACCCTGTAGATGTTTCTCTGTATGAGGCCAGCTGAACAGTGGCTTCTATATTTTTACACAGATCACGGTTGACCGCAAAGTAATGATGCAGTACGGCTACACAGTTGCCACATGCCATATTCAGGGATGCAATTTTCACTAAATTTCTTCTTAGTGATGAATAATTTTAGGAATTTAGTCTTTGAAAACTATACAGTTTTGAAAACTATACAGGAAACTATACAGCTTTGAAAACTATACAGTTTTCAATGGATATTTGTCATTCAGAACTTATTCTGTTTAAACATGGCTGTTTTGTACAGAAAACAGCTTTTTCTGTGGATAAAATAATATTTCCAATGCAGAAATAATATTTTCTGTGACAAAATACTGCTATGTGCACAGAAAATTTTGTTTTCCATGCATATTAACCATGTGTGAATTTAATGCAGAATAACTTCTGAATTACTGTGTTTTCTGTGCAAGAAACAGTATTTCCTGTACAGGAAATAATGTTTCAATGCGGAAATATGATTTCCTGTGCAGAAGCTACTGTTTCCTGCTCAGAAAATCTTATTTTCTGTGCAAAACAGCTCCCTGCTAATTTTGTTCAGTCTACTGCGAGGAAACTGTAAGGATTGTTGCCAATTCAAGATACTTCTTGTCGGGATTTCACAACACTTGAAAAACATGATTTTCAATCATTTTTTTCTGCAAGTATTTTCCAGTATTCTTACCATCCCTATCCAGAAGACAAAGAAAGTGAAATTCTGCTTCCTGCCATATATCCTTCATAATTAAAAATTAATTTCCCCTCAGTGGTGGGTGATATTACTTTGACAGAGTTTTTGAAGTAGCCATAATAATGCTGTATTACTATTTCTCCTAGCATGGGACCCATTTACTGAATCACAGACTAAATTCAGATCTCTGTAAGAAGGTACTCACATAGCTTTAGGATTTACATCGTAAAAGAGAAAATATAGTGTTTTGAGCTTAAAGAGTTCATTCAGTTGGACCTTACCTTGTATAAGGGGAGATGAATGACTTTTTCAGTGGTATTTGGTACCTGATTTGTACATGTAAAAATGAGTTAATGCAGCTGTAATTAAGCCCTATATTAATACAAATAATTGTTTTAATTAATCAACTTAATTAAGACAATAATGCTGGATAAAGTCAAAGGCAGTAAGAAAAGAGAAAGATCACATTACAGATAAATAGTATCAGTAAGGGAAGCTACAACCCTGACTCTTCAAGCTGTTGATGACAAGAGGCCTTTCTACACCACACTGTTATTGCACTGTTATTCCACTTTCAACATCCTATAGAATTCTGGGGTTTGCAGTTTAGGGAGAGGCATTTAGGATTCTCAGCCAGAGAGCTCCTTGGCTTCAGTAAAGTACAAACTCCCAGAATTCCACAGAATGTTGAAAGTGGAATAATAGCACCATAACAGGGTAGAGCAGAAAAGCTCTTGGTCTCTCATTTGTAAGGTCAGTGTAAGTCAAAGCTTATGTGATGGTAAACAACAGCAGCGGCAGTTAAGCACTATGACTTGATGTTTATCAGACAGTAGAGTCACGAAATGGCTAAGAATTCATTATTTGGGAAAGGACTCTTTCCCACTGTTGTCTCACCTGTGAATTCATGGGTAGCTGTTGGCAAAACACAACTCTTATCATCTGCAGGCATATTGACATGTAGAGTGGGAGGATCGGTTTGGTTTATTTGTATGTTTGTTTTATAGTATTTCTGTATTGTCTCCCAGTTCACAAGAGCTTTGTTCAAAACGATGAACAAATAAAAGCCAATTAATACAAAGATAAAATAATTTTTAAAGCACATTAAAATACTCTTTAAAAACTCCTAAAAGCAGTCTAAAACCAATCCTAGAATTCAGTTTTGAAACAGTTAAAACAGCAGTTTCAAACACTGAATGCCATGCTGTAATGTGCTGTCAAGCCCTAGCTCCTGCTTTTGAGTAGGAGAGGGACGCCTGAAGACTATCTAGATGCCACCACTCACTAATTTAGCCCAGGTGATTTAGTGGGAAGTCATTCAGAGATTTAACTTACACTTTTCCATCTCTGCCTCTGCAGAGACTTTCCCTTCCCCTCACGTGCAAGATGACAATCTTATACATGTATGCATGCACGCGCCAAGCAAAAACACATGAAGACAGTGTGGAAGAGATCTTGAAAGGAAAGCTTTTATTCTAAGCTAGGAACCTTACAGTAGCAAAAGAGTATCTTATACATGAAGACACCTTCCTTCAAGTGTTACTTAGGAGCAGTTACAGAGTTCCAAAAACAGCCAAAGCCATTCAGCCAAAGTTAAAAAGAAACCTAAGCAACTAGCTGAATATTCCTATTCAACTCACAATACAGATTATATTCTCAGTCTTGGATGGTCATGGGAAACTGAAAGTTGGGACCCAAGCTTCCTATCGGAGATGAAACAGGTAGCACTCCAGCAGTCTCTTTGTTTCTGTTTGTGACTCCTCAATCCCCTCCCCGAGTTTTTATAACTTCTCACTTGGAAGCATCTCAAAAATTTCACACTTCTCCCCACACTTGTCATCCTCATTGGGCACTTGCCTCTCATGATCTCTGTTACTCCTCTGTGATGCTGACCCCCAGTAAACTTGAGAGCAACACATCCTTAATTCTTTGTTTATCTGGAGGTGCAACTATATCCTCCCAGCTGTGTTACACACATGTGGGACAGCACTGTTTTGGCTGCCCACAGGAACCTTAAAAGAGATGAGGCCAGCCTAACTTCCTTGAGTAGGGAATTCTACAGTTGAGGCACTGCTACAGAGAAAGCCTTGTTGTGTGTACTCACCAACCTAAGTTCACAAGGTGTTGGGACACACAGCAGGGCGTCCTCTGAAGATCTCAAATTTCTGGAAGGCTCATATGGGAGGAAGTGGTCTTTCAGGTATCTTGGCCCCTAGTCATTTAGGACTTTGTAGGTCAACACCAGCACCTTGAATTGTACTCAGAAGCTAATTGGAAGCCAGTGTAGTTCTTTGGTTAAGGCACACATATATTCACATTTGTTTGTTTGTTTTTTACATTACTATGTGCACTGCCTGTAGAACATGGAAGGTGGTTCATTTGTCCTTTCTTTCCTGAAAAGTGGTAATGCTATGGATCTCTTTCTAAATAATTTGCTTCTTTTTTCTTGGTGGACTATTTTTAGTCTTTTCTCTTTATAAGTGTGTTTTCAGTGACTTAATGCATTCTTTTTTTTCCTGCCTCCAGGGAAACGTACAAAAAAAGGCATGGCCACTGCTAAGCAAAGGCTTGGGAAGATTTTGAAAATTCATCGGAATGGAAAACTTCTCCTTTAGAACTCAGCCACAGTTGGGACTGTATCCAAGTTCAGAATGTCCTGAGCTGACACTAACTCTTCAACTCTTGAAGGACTGCAGTAGTATTGTGTGACATCTTAGGGACAATACCAGTTAACTTTTTGCCACCACTTTAATAAAATTCTTTTTAACTTTCAGCAGTTAAACATGTACAGAATACTGCTATAAATATTTTTTAATATAGATGTCCTTTCTCAAATTGCTGAGAGTGACTAGTTCGCAAAAAGTTAATACTCTGAGATGCTGAGGATCATTCCAGTTTTAGGAAAGTATCCCTTTAACTTGTTTATAAGTGAAGAAAAAGCAGTTGTTTTTAAAAGTATGCACATTAATTTTCAATTACCCTTCATTTATCAGAGCTGTACCAATTTAAAAGAGGTATCTGGTTAAGTGGCAGGAGATGAGAGGGGTTTTTTTTAAAAAAATTGCTCAAATTGACTTATAGAGAGGATTATTCTGCCTCCCATATAATACCTTCCAGAAGTAATTTGCATAATGCAGTATTTAGTTTTCTTGATCCAGATCATGATAAATATGTTTTGCTCAAAAGAAGAATTGAAATTGCACTTCAGCACCACTAAAATCTTTCCCTGTAACCAGACACCAGACAACCATGGATGAATTTATTTATTTTATGTGCAATGCAAGGTGCATTCTGGAAAATTATGGATCACAAAGAAAATCCTGTTGGGTTATAATTTGGACAAGGACTCATAATGGTCTCACGCAGCTCTTTGAAAGTCAGTAGGTATTTTTCCATTGCCTTCAGTCAATGCTAGACTACAACCATGTTCACAAACAGATTGCCACCCTTCCTAACTTTTCCTTACCTGTAAGATTTTGCAATTTCTTAAAGCACCAATTTGCATGTTGTCCATGCTTGTTGTCTTTGCTTTCATCCCTGCAAGTCAGTATGTAATAGAAGTAGCCTTGTCTGAACTTTTTAAAAAAGATACCCTTTAACTAAAATCTCACAAACAGATGCACGTAACTGAGAGAAATTTTATTGGCACTTCAGAAGTAAGATCTGAAAACAGTGGCTTTGTTTGCAGGCACTTTTAAACATTTGTTACCAGCTGTTCTAACCAGGCTTATTTATGTGATTGTGGAAATGGAGAGCTGTTTTTCCTTCCTAGACGTTAGCAATTTAGAGTTCCTATTTCGGAATGATGACCATTGTTCACAAGGGATGAGATGCCCATATTATGTTGAGACCAATTAGTACATTATGTTTTAAATTGTGGGAAAGACAAATTGCGGAGGAGAAGCCATTGGCTCAGTTTCTTTCAAAGGCAGAAGTGCCAGAGTACAAGCAGATGCTGTGCTTGTTAGGCAACATAATCCCATCATCCAGCATCCCACATGCAGTAGCAGCTGGTGGCTTCGTTGTTAGTTGGGTGGTGAATTTACTCTGGGTAAAGCCTGAACTTTGTGAGAGCTATCAAAGGTAGGGAACCTTATCCTCAAAATACACTCAGCACCTTGGATAGCTCCTTTAAAGTTCAGACTAAAGCCAAGAGCAGTTTCATTGCCCTACTGTAATGGAAACTACCAGCTGACACTGCCAACAACTGGTGTGGGATCTAGCTGGGTAGAAAAAGTAAGCATATCACAAAGGTAATATGGTATGTCATGCTCAGAGCACTATGCATGTTTACTTAGACATAAGCTCTACTAAAAGTAAGAAAGCACAAGATTGCCATTTTAGTTGGTTATCTTCTTGCTTTTGGAAACCGGTCCCTTAGATTGCTATTATCTTGCAGTAACCTTTAAAATGCATCTACCCATTCACACAGAAGTTCATGACTGCACCATTGTTGATACAATTGTTTATTCTCAAAAAGGTACTAATTAACCAGAACTTGCAGTGTTATTTCTTTAAAAAAGTAATTATTTGTGTAATTGGTTACAAAACAATGTTGTAACACCTCTTTTTGTTGCCTGCTGTGTTCTTACTTTTTGAACAGGTAAGAAATCAAGTGAGATTTTTTTTTTTTTTTTGCAGGAGGGGGAACACCCTTAGAATGGCCCAGAACAGAATTACTTGCCCTCCAAGTAATGAATAACTAGTCATTATTTGGCAGATGGAAGGAGTTTTTAAAACACTGCAATAAAACATTAATACGACTTTTTAAAAAAAGAATATTGTTATGCCCTTGTTCCCATTCCCCCGTAATGGTCTAAAACTAATTGCAAGTCCCAAATAGAAAAGATCTACTGAATCCATTGCTGCCTGGCAAGTCAACTGTTATGCAAGTTGCACTGATGCAGTGGGCGTACTTCAGTCAGGCCTTGCAACTGGATTTAGGCCAATATGTTACAGGTAACATGTGTAGGCCACTTGTAGCCAGTTACTTCCAGCCTCTTCTTTTTTCCCTCTTTTTTCCATTCAGCCTTGATCATACAAACAAACCTGAGAAATAAATAAGCAAAGGAGTTGTCTTGGGATAACTGAGAATACAAGCAAGCACTTATCATCTGCTCCATTACCAAACCTCCATTCCTTTAACCTTCTTTGGGGAAGAAGAAGTGCAGGTGTCTAAATGCTACAAAAGTGTGAGATGAGCAAAAGCTCAAAAAAAAAAAAGCCCATAAACCCATTCAATGTCTGAAAAAGAATGGATCAGTGTTTGGGCAAGGCACATTATGAGATGGAAAAACTGTGTGGCCATGTCAGTGATACTCCTAAGGCTTCTGACATCCATATCAAAGCACTTCCTGTCAGATTCATGCATCTGAAGGAACAAGGCTGCTTTGCACCCAGGTGTCTGGTAAGATAAGAGCCAAGCTTATTGACAGTTTAACTGGATACTTGTTGTCTCTTAACTCTCTTAGTGTTTGGTGTAGAGTGCATTATTTTACATTAAACTTGCTTGTCTGCATATAAACACTTGAGGAGTTAAATTTGTTTCTCAGGCAATCCCAGGTTTTCATTTATAGATACATTTCCTAAAGCATATTTTTTCATAGAATGTAGCCTGTAAATAGCTTTTTAAAATACCTTCTTTTTATAAGAGCAAAATATCTTTAGGCATTTCTTTCTATAGAATAATTCATTAACCTTTATACAAGTTTTTGGCTGAGTATTATGAACAGTTGTATTTTAGGTTCTTGACTCTAAGAGAGAAATTTTGGGTTTTGTCCTTGTTTTTATTGTGTTACGTTTCCTTTTTTTTTTTTTAATTTTGGCATTGCCTGAAAAACAAACCGTTGTTGCAGCCTTATACAGAATCAATTATTAGTACAAAAATGATCTATTTAAGACACATTATGAAGAAGAATCTTCAACTTTGTAATACCAGCTCCTTGTTTCAATTCTTGTATTATGAGGGGATACAATTATTTTATTAGCACCTTGTGAAGTGTTTCTGTGTTTTGTGATGATGTAATTTATTAATGTTTGTAGCTTTTTATATTTGTACATTTCTTATGAGCTTTGTTTATATACACATTACCTGGATGTGATGTCCATGAGGAAAAAAAACAGCTACAGAAGACGACTGAGGCCTTATTAACTAACCTTTCTACAGTTATGATGGGGTGGCTGGGTCAGAACTCTAGGAGACAAAAATGTTAGTTGAATAGGGCCCCAGGGTTATGGCGAGCAGGTTTTTTTAAGCTTCCCTAGTATCTTGTTCTTGTCAAGCATTTCTATAATATAACGCAGACATCATGCTGGTTTTTTATTATTATTATTGTTATTATGATTATTATTATTATTTTCGCAACATGTACATTTCTAACAAAGTTTATTGTGGCTGTCTATTACAGTGTTTTATTTACTGATTCATATCAAATGCTCTTGTATCAAGTCCATGAAATCTAAGTAAACTTAGATCAAAATTTTAAAAGTAAAATATTTCAGGTTTTGTATAGAGTTGGTGTCAGTTTGCTTATTTTCAAGGTGAATAGATGCCTACACGCCACCAAGGAACATGCTGTGCTGTGCTACAACGGTTGCTTATTCCTTGCCAAAACCTCCTAGCTTAGGAGCAGCACTTTCAGTCCTGAAACTACTTGAACAGGAGCAGATAAGTGGAGAGGCAGCAAAGAACTAAATCCTGTTCACATATGTGACTGAAGGAGAAGGACAAGTAGCACTCAACCATTGTGTTGCATACGTACTGTCAGAAACCAGACATTTGTGCCATAAATGAATGAGCTCTTCTGGATTACCAGTAGCATTTCAGGTTGTGGAGTATAAAAAACAGGGAAACGTTTACATCACAGGTAGGCAAGAGGGCATGGGCAACAATGTTGCTTTCCCCTGAATCTTTGCAATTTGCTGTGTACCCTCCTGACTCTGCAGCTTCCAAAAAATTAGTCCTTACAATGTCAAACTGTATCCTTCAGAAAATTCCGGGGAGTGTGGGGCAGCATTTACCTTCTAAATGTAATTGCCCTTGGTCATTTTAAGAGGCCTTTATTGCCCCCTTCAAAAACCCCAGATGGTGAAATTATCTTTTGAAGATAAATTGTACCACCCAGAGGTTTCTGGGATGCAACTGGAAATACTGGGAACTGATTTGTGAGGTTTGTAGGTTAAGGGGAAATGTGGGACCTTCAGAGCCATCCTGATGGAAGAGGACAGAAGGATATAGTGCCTAGAAATGGATCAACTTTTTTGTCAACATTTTGGACTGGTACAAAATACTGGGCAGAGCTGAAAACTTCCCATGAAAGATAAGCCCTCTGGACAAATATAAAGGCTGCAAATTCACATGACGGTAAGATTCAAGGAACACAGTGAGGCATCTAGATAAATATGCAGGGAATTAAGTTGTGCATTCATAACTCGGGTCAGAATATTTTCTCAATGTTTCAAAAGCAGTGGCTTATAAAATGTGACTATTTCTCAGATGATAAGTACTCTTCAGGAAGTATAATCTTTCTGCATCATAATGATCTACCAATCTTGCTCTTAACTTGTTCTAGCTTTTTTATTCAGGAAATTGGAAGGAAACAGTTGTCTTGGATCTGAAAAATCTATCAAATGTATGGGCCTGTGGTTATTTAAAACAAACAAACAAAAAATAGATTTAATATCTTTTTTTCTAGTTTCTAAGTGAGAATCAGGCTGCTAACAAACTGAATGATTAAACCAGGAGCTAACTGCCCACAAGGTGGAGCTCTACTTCTGCATTATCCAGAGATAAATTTGTGTGCAAGGATAAAACATTCAAAACAAGAGCAAAACATGTCTAACCTTCAGTGATAAGATTAGGTTTTGTCTGTGTGTGGGTGTTGTTGTTATTTATTTTGATGAACATAACCATAGCAGAGGTCCAATTGCAAGGAACAGTTCAGGTCAAACTGTCATAAACAAAAAGCCAACACCTATGTACAGCACACCACAAACACTGAATATTAATCATAGGATCCAACAGGGCTGTTCTGTGGGCAGAACTGCTTCCATCAATGGGACCAGGGAAGAAAAATTTTTCTCTCTTGCTCCTATAGCCTCTCCCCATAGTTTCCTCTCAAATCCTGCTCTGGAGAACTGGGTACCCCTTCTGAAGAGGCTGAGGAAGTGCAGAGGGCTATGGGGGTGGGAGAGGAGGGAGAATGAGAGAAAGTCCTGGCAAACTAGCAGATGAATTTAAGGTTGTGTCTGACATTAAACTTTTCAAAATCTTGCTGTCTGGCACTAGTAATTTTTTTTTTCTTCCCCAAGAAGCAAATGGCATGGCCTGGCATAAAATAAGGTGAGCCCTTAGAATTAAACAAATCGTCTGTGCCCATGATCCTGTATCTAACAGTGGCCCATGAGGAGTGTGTAAAGACAAGCAGTCTTCCGTGGGTTTTTTTTTTAAGGCTTAGCCTGCAAGAATTTGCCTCATTTTGAGGCTGGAATTTGTTTGGAATCCTGTGAGATTCTGGGAATGGTACAGTAGGCAACTATACATGCAAGAGTTACAAGGTCAGTACTGATGGAAGAACTTCTCATGGCTATGGATCTTCAATGCATCTGAGTCTATACTAAAGTGTGCCTCTGATTCTCTGCTATCTACTATATAAAAGTCAAAGTCTGTCTATGAGTTTGTCTGTTTGTCTGCGCCAGGCAGGCAAAGACCTCATGCGATTGGCTGTTGGAGGCGAGAAGACCTCATATGATTGGCTGGCTGTGAAGATTCTATGGAATCCTGGGGTTGGCAGCTCAGGGAGGGGCCTTTAGAATTCTCAGCCAGAGAGCTCTTGGGCCTCAGGCTAGTTGCTATGGAGACGAGGCCTACCATCAATAAGGATGCCAGAAAACATTTGGGAGGCATATGTGAGAAAAATTAAAGTGACATACACAACATAGTTACAAGGTCTTCCCACCTCACACACTAGTTTGTATGGGTTCCATATGTGAGTAATCTTAAAAATTGAAATTCAAAACAAAAAATGCTTCCAGAAAAACATAAAGCCATGGCACAAATTCAACAGAAAGCAAAAAAAATAAAATAAAAAAAAAAAAGCCAATACATCAACGTCAGTAGACACTACAGATTGGATTGGGGACTATGGGAAAAAGTTACAGGTACTGGAATAGGTAGGCTGCTATGGAGATGATGTCTAGCAGCAAGGAGGAGGACAGTAGATTCCTGCAGGAACCCAACCTCTGAATGTTAACAACTCTGTATAAAGATTGGATTGGGGAATATGGGGAAAATTTACAGGTACAGGAATAGGCCAGTTGCTACGGATACAAGGCCTAGCAGCAAGGAGGAGGACAGTGTACTCCCTCAGAAACCCAAACTGTGTATGTAAATAACTCTGAATACAGATTGCATTGGGAAATATGGAGCAATGTTACAGGAAATGGAGAAGACAGTTTGGTGAGTCCTTAAGAGGAAAATAAAAACCCCAGGCAATGCCAGGTAAATATGCTAGTACTATATAAAACTGACTGACAAACCCCAGTGTTTATTCTGGAAGGCTGGATTTTTTGGTTCATTTTGCGTAACTTTTTGTGTCAAATAAATTTTAAGGACTTCAGACGCTACCATTGTTTCATTCAAATTATAAGCAAAATGATCGCCATCACCAAAAGCAATCTGGGTAAACTTCTGTGTACGTGTGTGTGAGAGAGAGAGGTGGGGGGGAGAGAGAGAGAGAGAGACTGAACACCAGAGAATAAGGAGAAAGTAAATTAACTTTTCCCTCATGTTTCTTTTGTAGGTCTGGCCCAGAAGCATGCTATGTTGATGAGCGAGGCAGTTCTGTGAAAGTTTCCAGCCTTCAACTTCACTGAAAACAGATGGATGAGAATCTTGATGAGATTCGCAGTACCACTATAGAAAAGCTCCACATTTTTTGTTATTTCTCTAAGGCAACCTTCTGAGCATTTCCACATCACTAATTGCAAGTGAAGAGAATCTTTTCAATTGACTGAATGATGGATTTACACTTTTGGCTGAAGGTTTCATTTCTTTCCAGTGCAAGTGTCCACCAAAATAACAGATTTAATTTAGCATTCTACAGAAGCATAAAAGTATGGGGTTGGGTTCTGCAGTATTGCATTTACAGCATTGCAGTAGCTTAAAACTTCAATCAAGCATTTGGAAATAGAGTTTAAGCATCCAAAGAAATGAGGCAGGCAAAGTTATCAACACAGCAAACATAAGAGTTCTAAGTGTGAATAATTTTGTCTCACTCTCTAACATGCTAAAAATTCCAGGACTAAAGGAAAATGCTCTTTTTTAGGGGTGGAGCAAAATTCTTACTGGGGGCAATGCCCTAATTTTGCCCCCCCCCAGCCTATATCTTTGAGCAGTATCATATTGCTCAAACACTTAGAAAAAGATTTCCCTTTCCACTTTGTTCAAAGACTGTTCAGTTAAGAAATGTGCAACTGCTGGTGATAGCCTTTACTTTCTTCTCTGTTGTTAAGTCAGGTGTATTAACTACAAATCCTGAAATTTGCTGTCCCCTTCGAATTAATTTGAAAGTCTGACAGAAATTTGGTGGGATTTCTTGGGGTTTTGTAGTGCAAACCCCGAGTTTTGAAATCTCATCACAACTGTGTAACAGAGATCAAACAGAAATTCCCATTTAACACCACTCCAACAAGCATTGTCCTCTTCATCCAAAAGCAGTGTCAATCTTTTGTGATAGGTTTGTAGAGTTTTGGCAACAGCTGTCCCTTTGATCAGTACAGCCATGATGGCAATATATTTGTTTCCCCCCCTTTTCTTGGTAGATAGCTTTACCATCTCCTAACTAAAGTTTCCTGGATACTGTGAAAATAAAGATGCCTCAATAACCAAAGTACGCAAAAATAGGACTGGTAGGTCAGGAGCACATCACACCTGAGATTTTACGACTAAAACCTGAGTCCTAAGTATAGCACCTGACAGTGTTACAGGAGATGTCTCCCACTGATATCAGAAGAGAATGAGAAGACATTTAGCTAGATATGGGTGGGTGGGGGTGCCTCAAGGGCCCATGAACAATGCCAGTACCTCCATTCAAAGATGGAGAATAATTAGTTCAAAAATAGGAGGCCTGCAAGAGGGGGCCAACTTAATGAGATCTTTTCTACCAATTTTTATGGGGTCACACAGGAAAGAACCAGCTGGAGATTTAAAATGTAAACTGAAAATGTGTTTTTATTAAAAAGATCCACACAAGCACACAAAAAGGAACAAACACTCACACACTCACACAAGGACTAACTGAAAGAAAAGGGAGGGAAATTGTGATAGGGGACTTTGAGGGATTTGGGCAACAATTGCTGGTCCAAAGAGTAGTGAAGGAGAGTGGCAATGTGGCTTAGGTTGGCACCTAAGGACAGTTCTCATTTGGAAATCAGATGGACAGTGTGGCGTTCAAAATGCCAAAAGAACTGCACTGGATAGCCTGAAATCAGGGGTTCTTATACATGAAAAATATCTTGTGTGAATTGCTTTCCCAGCCAGGACAACAGGAGTTGCAACACAAACAATGAAGTTTGGGCAGATCTAATGGTCTTATAATAGCTGAGTATTGTGGAGAGGTGGGGAAACAATAGGGAAACATACAGGTGTTCAGAGACTAGGGTTGAAACAATCACAGTTTGTTAGGAATTTCCCCTTTTAACTCTGAGAAGTCTGGCTCGTTAGCATAATCCTACTGCCTTGAGAGCAGCCTTAGCCTGACAATGACTTGGTTTCCATCTAAGAGATGGGTGTGGCTGACCTGCCTTGCTATCTCAAGTTTACAGTCAGTAACTTGCCTCTTCCAATTCAACCCTTCCATCACCTCAGGTATCATCTATATCAACACCAATTAATATAGTGCCAATTAAATAATATTTGCCAATTAAACCATGCCAATCGGGGGGGGGGAGGTGAGCGATGCCATAACAGGGGAATAAAAAGTAGTAGAATGAGAAAGAGAGGGAACTGAAATCAAGAATTAAAAAGGAAAGGAAGGAAGTGACGTAAGTGGAGCTGAAGAAGAAAAAAAATGAGCTTTTTTACTTTTTGCTACTAGGAAAAGAAAAGGTACTGTGACTTCAACCATTAGGGAAATATGGACTCAGAACTGGCAATGGTAAGAATAAGACAGGAAAAGCCACAAACTATCAACCTTGTAGTACTGTATTCATCAACTCCTGAAAGCAGTGAATACTGGGGCAGCTCAGGACTTCCCCCTGTTTACCAATCCCTTTCTCTGAGCTTTGGTGCTGGTTGTGGGTTAGGAAACTTTGAGAGTTAGACAATTGGAGAGGATGAGCCCACACCCTTGTGAGTCTGCAGCAGCCACTCCAAAGCAGCCACCAACACAAGTGTGTGTGTTTTTTCAAGGCAACACTTGGCCTATGATTCTTCCCCTTGACCTGAGGCTTGGAGGAGAATGTCAAGTCCTGGCATCTGGAAATCCCAGTGAAAAAGCTGTCCAGTGTGATGCCACATGTAAATTGAGCTGGTTTTTTAATCGTTATTCTTGCTTGAAGTTATCATTACTTTAAAACTTATTTTTTTAAAAAAAAACTCCCACAAAATAAACATTTGAGGGAAGGTTAAAAACAATGCCTACATTCTGCTTTATTGTTTGACTTGTTTGTGTGTAATACATACCATACTTTGACATGGGCACACTTTTCTTGCCTTTTTCAGATCATGACAACTCTGTTTTTTCTTTTACAGTATCTGTTGACAATGTACGGGAGAAAGGGAAGGATGCCACTTGCTGAATAGAATGGTAAAATGATACCACATTTTGCTTTTGCACCTTGGGTCACCAAACCAAATCCAGATCAGGTCAACAGTGAGTGAATTAAGGCTATTAGCATCTGTTTGTCTCAACTGAGAGTGGACGTAAAGCAAACATGGCCAGTTGGCATGTATCTTGAGTCTCTTGAGTCAAAATTCTAGAAACCTGCTGCTGTGGCAGGGCTATGGGAAGCAAAGGCATACCAAGAGGCCCAGAATTCACTGAGACACTTCTGTGGTGCATGCAGAATAAGGCAGGCCCAACAGAATGAAGACACATGGAATATTATAGTTCTTTGGCACAACTTGGCAGAGCTGTAATGTTTGAAGCCTGCCTGTCAGCGTGTCAGGCATGAAGCTGAGTGCAACTGATGTCCCACACTGTTCATTAAATGAGGTCTTTAAGTTCTCTTGTAGTGTAATTAAAGCAAATAAACCAAAGCTCCTGATTTGTATGTGTATAAATAAAACATGGTAAAATAAGAAATATGGATGTAAACAACAAAAAACTCCTTCAAATAAGCCTATGTATATTAAAAGGATCCTGTCCATATGTCAGATAGTTCATGGTATGGCATATATTCCTCAGGGTCTTGTCTTTTTTGGTGTGAGTAAGATTGGCTCCCTGGGTTTAATAAAATTCATATAGCAGCCATTGTATTGTCAGAACTGAAAGACCAAAATCAGTATGCAATTTGCCTCCCAAGGTCTTGAGCCTGTTTTATTATAACTGACAGATCAGGCAGCACTTTGAGGTAGGAAACTCACACATGTTTGGCACACGTTTTCCTGCAAGAGATTCCTCAAAGTGATGACAGACAGTACTAAATAGCTTCAGACCTAAATACATTGTATTTGCTTTGCTACACTCTCACCCAAAAATGGTAATGATGGACATTTTGCAAGGGCCTTATGGCAGTCTTACAATTTACCTTACCCTGTCTGGATGGCAAAGCTCATCTACAATAAAATATAATTAATAAAGTAAAATAAAATAAAATAAAATAGTAATCAAGACTTCTTGTCTAAGGCCATTTCCGCATGACACTCTTATAGCGTGATGAGGAGCCGGCCCCTCCTGAAACTGCAGACCCCAGGATTCCATAGGAGGTTGAAAGTGGAATCATCGTGCTATAAGAGTGTTGTGCGGAAATGTTCTAAGATTTGATGGTTCTGTGCTGGCAGATGTGGGAGAAAGGCACAGAATATGCCTCGTGGAGGTAGCTGTTTGCTTCTGATTTTTATACAGCTCTTGATTCTAACATTGTAAAAATACTTAGTTGTGGTAATTATTATTTTATAAAAACATGAGTTATTTTTCTTTATACTGCATCTTCTTCCAAGATGTTCAAGGTGGAATACATAGTTCTTTCCCACCTCCCTGCACGTTCATCATCACAAAAACTTTGTGAGGTAGGTTAGGCTGAGAACAGACTGGCTCAAAGTCATCCACTAAATTTTATGGCTGAGTCATGATTTGAACCAGCATCAGTCCAATCCTATTGAGGCATACTAACTACTATAATACCACATACCAGGTCATAAAAGAAACTGCATAAAAGCATGGCCATAATTACAAGGGTACCTTGTATTTCCCTTTGATTATTAAAGTAATTATGGATGTGATTCAGAGGTAGGATAAGGAATTTTGGTGGTGCGGAAATACCAGTTAAGCACTCTATTTTTGAACACTTTTTTTTTAAGAATTGATAGGATATGTTGCTTGCAATTGAATCCATTAATTTTGGTATGTGAGTTTAATAGCTCATGAATGTCAGATACAAAATATCTTCTCAGCAGTTATATTGGTATTTCTTGGTTACTGTTAAGCTGCCATGTTTAAAAATTAACTTTCCTGTTCTAAAAAGTAACTAAAATAGGTCAAAATTCTCTATGAATTGCATAATTGCATAATGTCAGGCATACTTGGCTGTGTAGCAGAGATGCTAAGGAACCTTATTGGTAAACTGCAAAGATGCATAATAGGAGAGCAGCAACTCTTACACTAGAAACAGGACACCAGAAACACTTACCATTGCACATCAGTCCCCATGCACACTGAGTCCCATTGTGCAATGGTCACATCACTGGTTCCCCATATAATAACATAACAGCAGCTCCTTGCTGAACACATATGTTGCAAATCTGCTGTATTTTATTTCCTGCAGACAGAAGTCCACTTACAAAGATGTAAGTTCCCAAGTGCATTCAACCATTATAACACACACACACACACACACACACGTATTTAAATTTGAGTGCCAACCCCCCCCCCCGGCCTATGGTACAGAAGACCCTCTTTTCCTGTCCAACTCACTAGCCAACATCTGAAATGTGAGCTATTTCTCCTCCTTCATTTAGTGAGGTCGTACCTTTGTACTTATTAAATAATCAAATGTTACACCACAAAAGGAGTGAAGTGATACTGAGTTACAACTGTAAAGAAATGTAGTTCACGTACAGAATACTATTGCGCAATTGTGAATATGTAACTTGCAGTTACTCATTCGCAGCTGCTATGTATTCATAGTCCTTAAGCAATCCCTAGTTTAGGGACTACGTAGGGACCGTAAAAGCCCCCAAACCCTATTTACCAGTAAGCAGCTGCAGGGATTGATGGAGGTCCATTCCCATCAGTCCGGAAGCAGCTGTCTTACATTTCCATCTCCCCTTCATGTGAGTAGGAGGGGGGGTTGCAACAGGGGTCCTTTTTCTGCCTATCGTGCCAGAGATTGCTCACAGGAGGGGGTGGGAAGGTCAGGCAGCTGCTTCTTGATTGCTAGGGAGAACGGATCCATTTCCATCCCAGTGGCTGCTTACCAACAAGTGGGGTTTGGGGGGGTTCATATTCACTATGTAGCAACAATGTTATGGTGTCATGTAGCACTCAGTAGTCATATAGGATTCAAGTGATTGCTTATCGTTGCTCTAAAGGATTATTTAAAAGTAACTGATTATTTATTACTTAGTACTTGTCTTTGTTGTTTCTTCACTATTTTTCCCACTCCATTATTGCTTCCCCAATCTATTCCTGAATGATATTTTAGTTGTAATTTTTTTAGTCTATGTATAACCTTCTAATGAGTTAATGAAAATAAAAATGATTTCCTCCTTTCTACTACCGTGTTTTGATTAAAAGTCAGTACCTGCTGAAATTTGAGACTATTTAAATATAGGAATTGTCTACATTTAACAATATTAAGATTCAGCAATGAATAGGTGCAAGATTTACAAAATATTCTGTATTATACTTGAACATTGATAGATAAATCAGAAAAGACCAATAGGATGTTCAACATTAATTCCTGGATAGATACTATTTCCTGTTGGGCCTCAATTGGTTAAAAGTCAATGTTGATCAATTTCAAAAGTCTCTCCCAAAGGCTGTTCTTATCTTTTGTTGTCTGTAGACTCAAACATGTTCTCAACACTAGGATTACAAATGTCCATTACAAGTGTTTCATCAGGTAATTACACAAGGGCATCTTTGGCTAAAGTAGACTAGTTGCTTTGTCTATTAAAGAGCTGGTGGGTGGTTGTATATATCTTTCACCTAAATCCTTTCAGTCGTCTCTGGATAAATTAATCTTCTGAAAAGAAAACACAATGGCAGAAAGTCTAATTTGCGACAATTAGATCATTAATTGTAATTGTCTAACTAAATGCAGCTGTCATATCGTTAGGATATTATTGACTATTGATTCAACGTACGTCAAAGACGTGTGAGAAGTTTATTTTCTGTTACTTTTCTTTTGGTTTGGTTTTGCTTCTTTCTGAAGCTGTCAACGGAATGAAGTGCATCTTGGCTGGATTTGTCTATACATTTCTGAGACCTGTGATCTGTCTCAAAGAAAGTGTGACAGACATGCAAAATGAAAAATGCATACAGTTGAAAAATGCACATAAACATGCTTTAGACAATGGGAAAATAAATTAAAAATGAATATGCCTTGTAAAATACTCTTGAAAACATACACTTATATCCAAGGAGGGGAGACTTCCAACCTGATGCGGGATGAAGACAGAAAGGTAATACCAGTTAGAAAATGAAAAAGTAAGGTTGACACTGACAAATTTGAATGCACTTAATTTATACTTCTACACCTATGTATCTTGCAAGTTTTGTTCATTATTACATGCAGAAAGAGAATGAAAGTAAGGAATTTAAATATAAAATCAGAATTTCATTTTTGCAATGGTATTTATCTTCCACAGTTTTATTCTCTTTTATTGTAGTTTCTGTCTGTTCTCCTGATAATGTTTTAAGCAATAAAGAATACATTGGTCTCATGTACTTCAGTTAATTCTTGTTATTACTAGAGATCTTTGCATTAGCTCTCTAAAGGACATTTTCACTACTCTCCATTTAGCGTTCAAGCCTTTCAAAAGTGATCTGTTTTTTCTAGGAATGTGAATTAGTCAAATATGAACATTCCCACTCAGGTTAAATTAACTTCTCTTGTTTTTACTTTCCCTGCATTTGCTCATTTGTTTCAAAATACTTGTCCTGTAGCTAGGCCTTCAAACAGCAGGAGGCATCCTGAAATTCACTTTTAATGTCATTTCTTAGTTTCTGTGTGTGTGTGTGTGTGTGTGTGTGTGTGTGTGCGCGCGCGTGCGCACACACACGCAAGTTTTTAAAATTGTATGTACCCCTGATCCAGCAATAGAGCTTAATAGCAGGTTTAGCATTGCAGACTTAAAATCAAGGGTGAAAGCTGCTCTTCTCAATTAAGGTAAAGTTCAACTACAGCCAAACCTGGGAGTGAGGCGTGATAGGAAGGGAGGGCCAGGAAACAGAAAACATAATGGCAAGGATTTGAAGAATGTAACCGAATACAGAAGAGGTATATATAAATGCATAGAAGAGAAGCAACAGTCCCTGCCACCCTTCCATCTCACTGAGAACCCCCCCCCACACACACAAGCACACCACTTCCATGCTACCCAAAATTTAATGGGAAGGCAGTAGTGACAAAACAAAAATGCATTAAATGAAACACTTTCACTTTAAAAAAGGCTGATGCACACCTGGTTTTGAAGCTGATTAGCACTTCTAGGAGTCTTCAAAACAAGATACTGTGTACAAGATACTGTGTCAAAACAAGATACTGTGTCTGTGTACTTTGGAAGTACTTTCTTTAAAGGATTTTGTTGTTGTTGTACTACTGGCCTGAATACACTAAAGGCATCAGATCCTGTCAGATCTTGGAACCTAAGCAGGGTTACTTTTGGTTAGTACTTGAATGGGAACCTGCCAATGAATTCTATGTGCTGTAGGCTATGTTTCAGAGCAAGGAACTGGCAAAACCACATCCAGCTAAGAAAACCCTATGAAATTCATAGGGTTGCCATAAGTTGGCAAGCAACTTGAAGATACATACATACACAATTTTTAAAGTGGTTTTAATTGTTGCTATGTTTAATATATTTTTAACTTGTTCAGTTGAATATTTTTGTCCATGCACAATGTCTGCATTCAGATCAAGGTCAGGGAAGCAGAGCTGTACATGTACTATTGTTGTGCATTCTTGGCTAATGTGTATCTATTTGCTATTGCTGAGAGGAGTGGCTGTACATATGTTCAGACTGCACAATCCATGGTAAATTCAGTTGTGCTTTCAGCTATGTAACATTGACATTCAAAAGAAGGGGTGCACAGAACAATCAACAATTAACTCATCACTATCTGCCTTCAAGCTGTTTCTGATTTATGGCAACCCTAAAATCATAGGGTTTTCTGGAACTGAGAATGAATGATGTGCCCAAGGTCACCCAGTGGGTTTCCAGGCCAATTGAACCCTGATCAGCAGGGTATAGTCCCAACACTCACAGTATTACACCACTCTGGCTCTCCCAGGGAGCATACTGGCCTGAAAATCCCATTATCCCTCACCATTAATTCTACTGAATAGGGACTCACATGTTCCTCATCCCTGAAGTGTTGTTGTTGTTGTTGTTGTTGTTGTTGCATGCCTTTATGTCATTTCCAGCTTCTGGCAACCCTAAGGCAAGCTTATCAAAGAGTTTTCTCTGCAAGGTTTATTCACATGGGGTTTGCTATTGCCCTGCTCCGAGACTGAGGCCCTTTCCGCACGGCATTTGCCATGCGAAAGCATGCCTGGAGCGTCATGCAGTTGTGAAGAGCGATCTGCATGGCGCACTCAGAATCGCACTACATTCCAGGGGCCGGCAGGTGCCAATCGTGTACCTTTTCATTTCCGGCTAGAAGCCAAAAATGGTGCGCAATCACGCATTGCTCCTGGGCCCTGCGCACACTTACCTGGCGTGCAGAGCCTCCAGAGCAGTGCCAGTCGCACTTCCTGCCCCAGCGCAGCCTGGGAAACTCCCAGGCTGCACTGCGGAAGGAAGAGACGGGGCTCTCATGTGAGCAGGCAGCTCATGCAGAGCTGAAGAAGTGGGGATGCAAGAGCCTCTCACTGGAGGCTGCTTGCACGATCTCCGCGCCCCAGTGCTGGAAAAAGGTACGGTGTGGAAAGGACCTGAGAGGGTATGACTTGCCCAAGGTCATCCTGTGGGTTTTCATGGCCAGCTGGGGATTTGAAACCTTGTATCCCAAAGGCCTAGTCCAACATTCAAGACCACTAAACCACACTGAGTCTTTTCCTGTTGTGCACCCTCTATCTTAATATCACCAGTATCAAGAATAGTGTTTAGTGCTACCCAAAGGATTTGTCAATTCTGAAAGTCAATTGACATGAGGATAACAGTTTATGGCTTTACCCACATGTGTGACCATGACAGGAGTGCAGGACATTTATTTGGTTTTGTCTTAGAAGTGATCACATAGCCTTAGAATATGAACAATGCTGAGAAGAAAAACCCCTATAACCTATTTATCACATTTGCATCCTGGTGCAGAAGCTCTAAGCCAGTGGTTCTCAACCTGTGGGTCCCCAGATGTTCGTGGACTTCAGCTCCCAGAAGCCCTGAGCATTGACCATAGTGGCTGGGGCTTCTGGGAGCTGGCCTAAATACACTGCTCTAAGCAACAAGCAAAGGGCTCAGATTATCCAATCTGATCCTCACCACCAGCTCTAGATTGAGGTGAGAAATCATGGCATGAGCCACATATCCAGGATCATGCACAGAGTGAGGCTTCCAGTTAAGGACTTTAGAATTCCAAATCCAATAGTCTGCTCACCACATTCACCAGGCTGCAGGATGTAGTTGAACACAACAAGTGAGCTTGCAAATCTGCTGAAATAATGTGAAAGCACTCATTTTCCAAATGAATTCACAAGCCAGAAAGGGCAGCAAAAAATGTCAGAATGAGTGGCCATCGATCAGCTTTCTGACAGAGCAAAGTGAGGACACTTTATCTGCAGGCAGCAAACATGTCACCAAGTGTCTTATCAGGGCTGTCTATTGATGTGAACACTTTCCGGTTGATAGCATACAATTTCTGCTTAATAGAGTAAAGGAATCAATCTTTTTCTTGAACAGAATTTGAACAGGGGTAATTAGGAAGCGATAGAGTTAATGTTGTTTTAGAAAGGGTGGGTGTGCTTATGTTAGACAGCTTACCCCAGCCCCAGTTGTAATGTGTTGCCCACACAAACCAAGGCAACTTCAAAGCGACAAAATTAAGTGGTCTTTGTTTACAGTGGGCCTTGGGCATCAAGGTAGAGGATACTTAAGTGTGCGGCTAAATCTTACAAATTTGTTTTGTTTTCTTTTTCTTTTTGTTTTTTAATCAGCCCTATGGTGAGGAACGCATAAACATCATCAGGAGCATGGCACTGCAGGAGAGGTATTTAACGCTTTCATCCTATACCATAGCCTCAGTGGAAATAGACTCCTTAAATGGCAACTTCATTTCCAGATGGAAGAGTAGCTGGAGTGGTGAGCACAATTGGGATTGTAGTACAGGGCAAAATAATAATTCATTTTCCCATTCACATATGTACACGCAAGCTGTTGTACCCAGTGTTGCTTGGGAGAACTATTAACACTTGTTAATAATTATTCAGTTTCATATGTTCTGGTGAATGAGTCCCTATTAATTTGTTTTGTTTTGTTTTTAGTTCTTTTTATTCACCAATAACATAAAAACAAATATAAATCCAATACATAGCAAAGAAAATATCAATACATTCCAGCATTCTCTCATCTTACAAACTGTTTTTACCTTGACATATATAGACATACTTTAATACATACTTTTACATAGCTATTCATGATATACGACATTCAATATTAATTTTTATAACCACAAACACAAATACATAGATATGCACACGTAGATTCCATGCCCTATAACACAAATATGAGACAAAATTTCTAAGAATGTTTGACATTTAATGCCTTCCCTTATTCTTCTTTTCTGTCTTCCTCAGAGATTCTCTAGTTAGTGCTTACCAACAATTAAATATCATATAGACAATGTCCTTTAAGAAAGAACCAAATAGAGAAAAAAAACTCCACTTTTATCCATTCTTATAATTTCTTAGATATTAGACATTCACTTTTAACTCAAGGTTTTATTCTCTATCATTCCTTTTTTCTTATTCCAGTTCTGAGTGGACCTTATTTATCTACAATTTTCCTACCCCGTTTCAACCTTGTTTCTTGAAATTTCTTTATATATAGATTATATATGTAGAGTACTTATCTGAGACCCTATCAATTTGGAGGTCCAAATATTCCTCACATTGCACATCAGTTTCAATTGCCCTTGAGAGAGTATGCCTCTCTCAGCTGGTCACCAACCATACTAGTCTGTGTGGATGAGAAAAAAATAACTGGAGTGATTCCTAGGGCCCCACCAAAGTGAATTTTATATGTGCCACATAGCCTATATATTAAAGCACACAACCAAAACATTTTATCCAAAATTAGTGAACAGTAAATTTAAACAATAGAGTGTTGGTGGAGAATTTCAGGTATGTCACATAGTCTACATTTGAACTCAAATTATTTGATTAAAATCTATCCAGACACTTTTTGTGCAATGCAGTAACAAATAGATAGCAATTTAGATAGATGGATGGATAGATATATAACTTTATATGGGCTCCATCCAATAGCATCAGATGCATGTGATGAAAAAGCTGAGAGACCCATTCTTGCTGAAATTAAGATTTTTTTTATTACATTCCTACAACAGCTTAACAAGGAAAAAACACAATTATACCTCAGCTATGAAATAAAGTCAAATTAATTATCAGTGATCAAATTGTGCTGTATACCACATACTATTGTATGAAAATCCTGCAAACTACCATCTGTCATACACAGGTATACAATAAACAGCATAGGCTGGATATTACTTTCAGAAAATATCTGGAGACTATTTAATGTTTATATTATGATTATAGGTGAATTTTGGTGAGGAAATGAAGTATGATCATAACTGATTTTTTGAATGACCAAAATTTTATCTGCTTAGTTTTGTATTGTGCAGAACTGTTAAAAAATTATGAACTTGAAAGTACTATATTAAATGCAAAATTGTTAGCAAACTAGTGGCTAAACAATACACAAGTCAACTGTTCTTGCCATCTGCTTTTCATAGATATGTTCAGGGACAACCTGTATTTAGTTGCAGGATATTTCCTAACCTCCTGTAACCCTGAACTCCCTTTAGCTTTTCAACATCTGGAAAACAGGCAAGCATATAACAAATTGAAACACATGGCAACTTTTTAGTAGGATTGTCAGAAATTGCTTATTTTATGAGAGCTCCTATATTTTGGATACTAACGCTTCCAAAGTGTCTCTTCTGAAATCTGATACAGCAAGTCCAACTTTGTAATATAACATACAATTCTGTATTGTGTGAGCATAATGGCACAATGTGAATAATGATGAATAAAATTATTTCGTTATCGTAAATGATGTCTGGTATCCTGTTCAGTAGTTATGAGATCATAAGCTGGACTTAATGACTGTATAACTTTTGGGATTCACATTTACAGTCATTAACATGATGCAAAAAACCTTTGTTTTCAGTCAGGCAGCACCCCAACTAAAGGATTCTCAAGGTGCTGCAGATCAAGACACTGAGAACTGGTACCTGCAGAGCTCTCCTAGTCATTAATAGAAGTAGTTGCAGAAGGGCCATGAGAGGATCTCTTCAGCTGCCTGTTCTCAACATGCCTCATGAGTGGTTGATGTCATTCCCCAATGACCCAACTTGCAGTTTCTTGTGAATCTTTTACTTGGGGCACTGCTTGGCTTGAGAGGGATTTATTTATTTTGGCTGGTGTCATCATTGATACATCTGAAAATGCAAGATCTCAGCTCATGTTTATAAAGAATGACAAAATAATTGATGTGCCTGGGTAGAGAGGAATGCCCCTCTCACACACTGTGATGACACATGCAATATCACATTGCTGTAGTAACCACCTGAAGGGCAGCGGACACTTATTTCTTTATTATATTTCCATACCACATTTTCATCAAAGTTCCATGTGTGGATCTCCTTCTCCCATGATATTTTATCCTGAAAACAACCCTGTGAGGTTGGTCAGGCTGAGAGGAAGTGACCAGATCAAGATAATCTGATCAGTTTTTGAGGCTCAGGAGAGGACTATAAGCTGCCTCTCCCCACAAGGACCATCAAGTCCAACACTGCCATGAAGGAATGCACCATCAAAGCACTCCCAACAGATGGCCATCCAGCCTCTGTTTAAAACCTTCAAAGAAGGAGAGTACACCACACGCCAAGATAGCATATTCTTACCATCAGGTAGTTCTTCCTAATGTTTAAGTGGAATTTCTTTTCCTGTAGTTTGAATTCATCCCCACATGCATATCTTTTTCTGAAAAGGGCACAGTAAGCTGTTCTCTAGCCCTCTGTGTCCCACTCAAAACTTCTTCTTCTTAATTGCCATCAAGAGACCATATGATATGGGAGAACTCCAAGTCACCCTTTCATCAACAGTCCTGCTCTGGGCTTGCAAATTCAAGGCGGTGGCTTCCTTGACTAAGTATCTATCTGTAATGCAGTCTTCCTCTTTTCTTACTGCCTTCCACCATACCAACAATTATTGTCATTTCTAGTGGGTCATGTCTTTTTGTGTTACGTCCAAAGTACAATAGTCACAGTTTAGCCATTCTAAGGAGACTTCAGGCTGGATTTGCTCTAGCACCCATTTATTCGACTTTTTAACAGTCAGTGGTATCGTTACTCTGTTTACTGGGGGTCCCGGGAGGGACACCTAATTAACCAAACAATAAAACACAATTTTGGGGGAAAATTAGCTGGAGCACTCACTTAAGCTAGCGAGAGGCAGGGTAACTTAGCAGGATCTTGCAACCCAGCATCTACGGGGTCAGGTCACTCAAGCAGCCAGACGGGTTTAAAGTAATAAAATGATGTTTTATTCGACACAAACAAATATTAAAGACACCACAGTCACACAGCTAACTCAGAAATTAGAGGTTGAATTAAGGATAGGGACTTTCAGAGGAAAATGGGTGATACGACACCTGTCTTGTCATCCTGGACCTTCGGAGAAAAGTCGGAGAAGCAGAGAAGAAGCTTGGCTCAATTAGCTGAGGGGAAGCTTGCCAAGCAACGCAGCAGCAAGATGGGATGAAACTCAGGACCGATCTGAGGAAGGTCTCGGAATCAGGGGTCTTTATAGGGTGAATTGGGACTGCAGGCTATACCTTACTCGGGGAAAACAATGAGTTTTGGGTGCGAGACAATGTCTCGGAAAGGTCACAACTTTGCATGATGGAATCAGAGCCGAATTAACAATAGTGTAGCCAGTATGCAAATGCGCAGTGCTTACCAGTGGACGGCAACACCTTTGTCCAGTAACCTGTTCGGGGCAGGAAGCTTTTGTTAGTATCGCGCATATGTAATGAGGTGTTTGCCAGAGAGGTCCCTGAAGCGACAAAGCGACTGTGTCTGGCCTGCCTGGGTGGAGAATGGAATGTCCAGCAATTATCGGCCGTGCCTGTTTGCGTGCTTGTCCAATGGCCTCGCAAACACATGGAGTGGGGTGGCAGGGGAAAGCCGAATGATTTGATATCAAAATGATATCGGGTGCTATCTCTGGGTAGGCCTAGACTGCAGTAACAGGATCCACAGAACTCTTTTCCAACACAATTCAAAGGAGATGATTTTCTTCCTATTAGCTTTCTTCATCGTCCAGCTTTTACAACCATACACAGAAATTGGAAATACAATGGCACGGACAATCCTAGCTTTATTCAATGTTATATCTTGACATTAAGGTTCTTGTCCAGTTCCTTCATAACTGTCCTTATAATTCCTAGTCTTCTTCTTTTGGCATTCCTCTCTGACAATGTCCCTGGCCTTGGTCCAGAGTTCTTCTAACGTCTAATCAATGAGGGTTCATAGTGCAAATTTATTTGTTTATATTATCTTTAACTTCTGCAGGGATATTCTTCCAGTTGTACTTTGGCACAATGGTTGGTTTGGTATTCTCCTTTGGCTTTACTCTAATAATTGATAGCAGCTCATGGTCTGTGTCACCATGTGTCACGGTCTTTGTCACAAAGAAGCGGCCTTCTTTTTGCAGAGAGAACGGAGCTTCTTCATCTTCTGCTTTCAATTATGTAGGTTATTTGATTTCTATATTGGTCATTAGGTGATATCCTTATAAGCAGTCATCTCTTAGGCTGCTTGAACAATGTGTTTGCAATGAACAAACTATTGTCTCACAAATTTTCATACAACCTTGGATTCTGCTCTGTTTCGTATATTTGCATTCCGATCGCCTATGTCTAAAAGGAAGCCCTGTTTTGGTGTGTGATCAATTTCCTCCAGCTCAGAATCTTTGACTTTCTTCTTCTGCCTCTGTATCTGGAGCATAAACTTGGATTAAGGTTATATTAGTTGACTTTTTCTGATGTCTTATTGCTATTATTTAGTCAGATTTGTATGATATCCTTCGACCGTCTTTGGTACATCTCTCCTCACTGTTAATGCCACTCCATTTCTTCTTAAATTTTCATTTCCTGGGTGAACACTGTCTAATTATCAAATCCAAATGTCCCGTTCCTGTCCACTTTAGCTTGATCCCCCTCAAGTACTGTAAACTTACACATTTCATTTCTTGTTTTACTATGTCTAGCTCCTCCAGCTTCACATGTCTCCCATTCCACGTTCCTATAATGTGTTCTGTACAGCTTTGGACTTTTGTTTCACCTGTGAACATCCTTTCAGTTTGAGTCCAATTGTATCATCAGTCACAGCACTACTCACAGTCATCTTCTACTTTACCCCAGTAGCTGGTTGAGTGCCGTCTGACCTGGGAATGTCAGCCTCTGGCACTATTTCTTGTTTCATTGTGAATTGTCTCATCATAGAGTTTTCACAATAAAAGACATTCAAAAGGGGTTTCCTGTGCCTCCTTCTGTGCACCACTCAGTGTTAGCTATGGTGCCAGTGCCACTGTCCCTGAGTGATCCTCTGCCAGTGTAACTTCTCACTACTGCTGTTGACCAATATCTATTTAGCACATATTTCTCTTGGGGGGGGGGGAAATAACTATCAGGATTCTCTATAAGCTACTATCATCATAGCCTCTTGCCTCACAGGAACATGCAATCCTACCACCCCAGAAAGGTAATGCGATGGTTAGAGAGCTTCCTCTGGCAGCTGTTAAGCTCTGGGAAGGGCTGCTGATGTTGCTTACCAATAGGGAGGGGAGGAAGGGAGGCAATTCAGGGAAGAGAGGCTGCTCTGGGCTCAGAGGGGAAGGAAAAAGGGGGTCATTCCATCTGTGAGAATATGCACTTTTATTCCCTCCTGTAAGGAGAAACCAGCTGTTTTCCATCATCTGAACTCCCCCCTTCCCTCCACCAGACAGCAGCAGCATTAGGCATCCTTCCCAGTGTTGACAGCTGCTGGGACAAGGGAAGGGTTCAGAACTGCACGGACAAAGCATTACGTTCCACCTGCTTGATGTAGGATCTTGGTTCAGAAGTCCTGTGGGCCACAGTCACCCCCTTCCGACAAAGCTGGTAGTTATTGGATTCCCCACTCTTTAAAAAAAAACACCTTGGATTTTTAAAAATGGTATCCGGGCTGCATAAACACCTCATGGATCACGTACAGCCCCTGGGTTGCTCAATTCCTGCCTCTAGCACTTAGAATGGCAATGCTATTCTAGTGTTCAAAGGATTACCTATCAGATCTTTAAACTGCAGTCACTATTATATCTACTAATTGTGTTTGCACTTCCAAATGAGCTTCCGTAGCGAAGCTGCTCTGGCTGCTTGCTCATCTCAAGTGGACAGTTCTTTTAACACACCAATCTCTTGGTGTGTCAGTGCTAAGCAGTGACATAGTGACAAAGCGACAAAGCACAGTAAGATCAAAAGTGTATGTGGGTGTATATTTGACTTCAAGTAGCCTGTTGGCTTATAGTGACCCCATGAAGCAAGGATACTTAGAGATGATTTTGCTAGTCTCTTCCTCTGAAAAATAGCCTACAGCACCCGGTATTCATTGGCAGTCTCTCATCCAGGTATTAACCAGGGCTGACTCTGCTTACCTTCCAAGATCAGATGGCAGCTCGTGTCTTTAGGGTATTTTGGCATAAGAATAAAAGTAGGGTTAACTTATTTTGCAAGAAAATCTCCCTCTCACTCTGCCCATCTGCCTTCTACACAATAATTCCAGTGAACTAGTTTGGTTACATTCCATTTCAGGGAAAGAACTTGGCCTTTAAATTCTCAGGGAAATAATTACTCATTAATTATTTGCTAATATAGAAATTGCAGCATTTGAGGGAGAAAAAAGTGCACTTTACAATGGACTTTTATGGTGACCAGCAACTGGAAACACTTCATAAATCTGTTGCTTTCTAAACAAAGGATGCCATTAGTGAGGAGGTAATTTCTGCAAGGATTATATGTGGTGGAGCTGTCAGTTGCTGCAGATAAATTATAACTAATAAAAATTTTGTTTCTACTGTTTGTCTCTTTAGGCCAATGAGAGCCATTCCAAAAATGACACTTGGCACCATCCCACATTATTCTTGCAGACATTGCATTCATCTTGGCAGTCCAGCCAAATTAGAGAAAGCATGCTTGTTACTTCAAACAATGGCATGTGGCCATCTTGCCATAAAAATGATGAGGTTTCCATTAGCATCTGACAAGGGTTTGGAACACTGAAACAGCAGATTTCACAGGATTTCAGTAAACAGTTTAAACTTGTTCTCTGTACATTATCAGGTGGTCTGCTTTTTTCCTCTCCAAAATGTATTACAGTGATAATGAATTATAATGCTTTCTGCTTTTCAGAGGCTGCAGATGTACAATGTAGGCCAAATTATAGGGCTATGTTATTTCACAGTTAGAATAATTCTGCCCTTGCATTATTGCATTCACTAAAGATTTATATACATTGGGCTTTTATCTGATTAGGACACATGTACACAAATATAGACAAATTAAGCTCCTCTGTAATTTCCTTTATGACACTGTGTGTTGTGTACTCAAATGTGAACGTTATAAACAAGATCACTTGGAAAAATCTAAACTCTGTTATTGTTGTTGCTATTGGCCAGATTTCTCTACCATGCTGTACATTACGCAACTTTTCATATTCTTAGCTACCTAGCTAAGAAACCCTATTGGTGAACTGTGAAGATGCATAACAGGACACTGGCAAGACACTGGGCTCTACCAAGGGACATCCACACTCCACAGCCAGTGTCCTGATATGCAGTGGGACCAATGAACCATTGTGCATGAGTTACTTTGGTGACCCCTTTACAAAACATTAGCCCTTTATGGATATGGGCATTGGAGAACTGCCCAGTTCTAATCCTCACAGCTGGAAGTCCTCTTAAGAAGATATTAAATCCCCAACAGGATTCCAGTCATCATCAGCGTCATCCCACCTTTTCTACAGTCTGGGACTCAATAGCAGTTACATTTCTACACCGCTTATTGGTGCTCAAGACAGCTTAGAACAGCTAAGAGAAGCACAGTTAAAAATTTACCTCCTGAAAAAGTTTAAAAGTTAGTTGGATTGGAGCTGAGCTGGGCAGTGCGGTAGTTGTGTTATGTAGTTGTAAAGCAGAGGTAGTTATGTTAGGTTCTAGCTTGTTGTGTTTTTGTTGTTTTAAAATAAATAAAAGTTACAATGAAAAAAGTTTAAAAGGTAGTTAAATTATCAATAAAATTACAAGCAGTTAAAAACAGCCATTGAAAAGCAAATAGACAATTAAAAAGCAGCATATTTCCCTACTAAACTTGACTGACAGATACCATTCTACACTCTCATTTTAATGTGATCAAGAATACTTCTATAGATATTTGCATTAGTCTCCAAACACAGGAATATCAGCAATCAGCTAGGTGAAATGCATACAGAATATTACCCCTCAAAAGTGATTGGCTGTTCAATCAAAGTAGTGATGGTGGGGGAAAAAACCTGAATACATTTATTCCAGTATCAGAGCAATATATTTTTCACTTGGTTTGCCATCAGAAAACCATATAATGAATGGGAAAAAAATCAAAACCATAAAAGATAAAAAATGCACTAGTTTATGACTTTTTATTTCTCCTTTACATTATTTATAATTCAAATGTGAAAGACTCCAGGACCATATTTGGTTTTTTTTTTAAAATGAAGAATCTCTTAACCCAAATAAGGCAGCAATTCTTGTTTAGAAAACTGTAAGTAAATTTCATTCCATTCAACAGACCTGGTTTTTAGTAGTTGCATGTAGGATTAGACTGTTAATGAAAGCAACTATGCTGACAGCATTTAAGAACTTTCCTTCCTTCTTTCTTTCAGGAGAATTTCTCAATCAGTTCTACAATCTTATTAGCAAAACATAATTTAATATATAATTAATTGATTAATCTATCATTAATCTCTTAATCTAGATCTTTACTTTCTCTAGGGGAAAAATCCATTAATGTGGTCAAAAACTGATGGCTGAACTGAATTTGATTTTGGAAAAAGAAGCAACTGAACAGTTACTACCATTTTCTTTGGATGATGAATATATACATAAATAAATGAAAAAGCAAACCCAAACATCCCAACCCAGGAGAAAGGCGAGATATAAATTAAATGAATGAACAAACATGTAAGTGTATGGCCCAGTTATGGCTGATCCACATATACATCTACACTGCTCAGTATCCTGTTGCTCAGTTATCAATGGGATGTTAGCATTACCACAGGACTGGAACTCAAATAAACACAGTTGTGGTTTATCCGTCCTAAGAGATGCCAGAAGCATGAAAGAGAGAGGTGGAGATTTTCCGTATGATGGTGGCCATTCAGGCAACAGCCCATTCTAAAAATCTTTGTGCGTATATATTTCTCTCCCCACCAACTCTTTGTTTCTTGGTGTGTTCATGGGTGTGTGCAAGAAAAAAATAATGTAGCACATAGTCTGTATGGTCTGAGGCAAAGACCTAAATCCAGTTGTTACTTCCAAGTAAAATAGACCCATTTGTCAAATCCCCATTGATTCAGTAGGTCTGCTGTAGTTGAGACTAACAGCTGACTTTAGTCCAAGAAAAACATGTGACCTAGCTTAGTGTTTGATCTGTTTCTGTTGAAAAGCAGTGTATTAATGTTCAGTGCTTTATCAACTATGGCTGTTTCACAGCTGTGAGTCACAGTGCTGCCATTGCTTCCCTGTTTTTTTTAAAAAAAGGTTACCCAGATTTTCAGACCTAAACCATTAAGAAAAAGAATCGCACTTCATCTGCAACATTTGTACATTGGCATTTGAATTTTACGCTGAAGGAACGAAATTAGGAAGGATGGATCTTCTGAGACGTTCTAGTGCTGTGAATGGTTTTAAACCAGCTACTTCTTTGTCCTAACCTGCTTGCCAAAAAAAAAAAGAAAAGAAAAAGAAAAGAAAAAAGAGACACCACATTTGGCAGCATTAAGTAGGCAGTGATTGATTAAAAAAAATCAGAGTATAAACTGCCGGATGCTTTGATATGTACATCAAAAACCAAACATCAGATTAATGGGAGTCATTAGGAAACACTAACATTAACAAGAATGATGGGTTAGGCATAAATAATGATGACAATGACATCACAAACAACTTGATCTTTCAAATTTTCTGTATGCCTAACTAGTCTTAGTCCTACTAAAGTGAGCTTTCACAAGAACAAACCAGGTCCAGTGTAAACATCTACAGGGATCGAAGCCTGGATTAGTAAAATAATTTTGTTTATGGGACAAGCTTACATTATACAGTCGTAACATAAATTTCAAGCTAAGCATTCCACTTACCATAACAGAACGGATATGTAACTGGTTGATCTATTACAGGCATCTGATACTGCAGAGAGGTTTTTGTGCTATCTCTGACCAAGAGAATAAGAATAAGTGTTCTATCAATGCCAGTTGAGCAATTAGCTGGCTGAAGTTCCTTGTTCTCTACCACAGAAGTGATTTTTTTGTGTGTGTTAAAAAAAATAAGTTGAACCTTGTGAAGGAAATTTCATGAAAAACTCCAAGAAAAATTAATGCCCTGGTTTTCTTTTCTTTTCTTCTTTCTTTTTTAAACATATCTTCATGCTTTTAGATCTTAGGAAACAACCTTTTCTCTTTTACTGAACAACTGCAGAGCAATGTCATTAAGAACTAACTCATCATTTCATTCTTTCTGATGTAAGCCTGGATTGTGAGTAGCGGTTTCAGAATGGTAGATAGAGTACGCTGTTGTAATAAAGCAAGTATCACATCTATTTATGATTCTTCCTTTGGCCTCATGTTGGCTATCATGCATTTTAAAATTTTGTTACCAGATGCTGCCCTGACTCATCACAGACCCACACCCTCTAACACTTCACAGATGAAAGCTGGAACACATCTGGCCAAGCAACATCAGAGTGCGGTCAAGATGGCATAAGGAATTAATGAGGGAAAACACACAAACTAGGAGGGACTGCAGCAGTTTGCTTTTGCCTGAGCCTACTGCAAAAGGCAAGATTCTGCTCCTTCCTCTCACCTCACTCTACAAACTATTACTGCACTTTGAACTCAGTTTGCACCAACAGAAGTAAGCCAAAGACAAAAAGGGAAAGTGGAAGAAGGAGAGAGAAACTGAGACATTTGAAAAGCAGCTGAGAAACTGGGATGACAGATTCTTAATTCGGACTGTCTCTACCATACTGGGACAGGTGGAGAGTATGGTTTGATTCTGTTTGAATGCTGACATTTTGCATTTTTTTTCATTTTGTTGCTAAACTCAGCTTTTAACCATGCAGCTGCTTTGTTTTATGGCTGTTGTAAAATATTTTGGGTGGCTTTGGATGAAAAAACGTATAGCCCGACGGAATAAGAAATACTACAGACATGAAGAAAGGACAGGTGGAATTTGTGGGTGAGACGGGGAGAGAGAGAGAGAAATGGACATTTTTCTGCAGCGGTTCTAGTAAACATAGCAGCTAACTCATAAAACAGGACACAGGATAAGGTGCAAAACTGCATAGTGTAATATTGGCATTTTTGTTGTTTTAATCTCATAAAAGCTGAAGCTATAACTCCTCTTAGTAGCATTTAAGTTAATACACTGAGGTCTATACAGCTTTTTTACTTCAAACTTGCAAACTTTTCTCAAGAGGTTTCTTGAAATGAAGTAAAATGATGGAATGAAGTATTAATTGGGCCAACAATGTAATATAATCTTTACCACTTTGTGTGGTCTCCACGAGCCTAAAAGAAGTGGAGGCTCTTTCCCTCACACCTGCCTCTCTGGAGAACCAAAAGGCACCCATTGTGTTGAGCTTTTGTTCATGGAATTCCATTAATGTATTCCTCCTTACATGATCTACCACTGGCTCCTGGCTTCCTGGAGTGGGGGCGGGAAGCTGTCATGGTTAAAGTAGACCTTGCCTACTTAACAGGGAAATATAAACTCCAACTAGCCTTGTTATCCTTTGAAAGGTTATGAACTAAATCCATTTTCTGGCCACTGTTCAGCATAAGCAACCATGAAAATTTTTCAACAGACGCTGGCAAAAGCCCTTGGTGGCTACAGCTCCTCTCCAAGCAAAGGATTAAACAGCTGGCAAAGAAAGGAGCTTTGGAAACAGATGAGAACGTTCTTTTCCACACAACTAAAAAAATAAATAAAAAAAATCCTGCAGACCAACATACCATTTTGTTCCCAGCTGCTGTCATTGTACCTGTGACTTGTCCATTGTATATTCTGGGAAATCATTGTGGATTCAAAGGTGTATGTGCTTTGTAAAGTGGGAGGCAATAGAAGGCACAGCCCTGACTTTTCAATAGCTCAGCTTTTCAATGTGCTCAGCACATACCTACTCCTGGGGTAAGCTTTGAAAAATACTTTTCAACAGCAATTCATTATTCATCATAATGTTTTAATAGTAATTCACCACTGTTACTCATTACACATTTTTGATTGCTCAGTACCTTTTCACTACTTGTGAAAAAAAGTTTGGATTGATAGGAATATGGCATAACATTTGAAAAATTCCTCTCAGAATGCCTTAAAGTGGCTTTAAAGATGAAATTTAAAGTAACTAGAAAACATTTCTCTTTATACCAATAAAGTCACTTTTTTCTCACTCATTACGTTATTTTTGAAATCTGATGTAGTTATCATTACAAAAGAAGCTAACTTGTTACAGCCAAGTAACTACATTCCTTGAAACTCATTGCTACTGAGCCCCCTTCCTGAAGTCTGTTGGGAAATGAGTAGTGGATCTCTCAAGCATAGTAATCATTTTGGCAAGGCAGATGTCAGGGTCAGAGACCCAGGCAGCAAGCCAGCTCAGAGAAGGGAGCAGGAGTGATAGCAAGGTCCCACCAGGAGGGTCAAAGCAAGCAATTGTTCATAGGCAGTCCATTTACCTAAGCCACAGTGACAAGCAAAAGCCGTCATCAGAGTCCAAAATCCAGCGGTCTGGAGCCACGAGATCAATCCAAGGTATCAGGAGCCAGGTGCAGGAAACAAGGAAAGGGCTTGTAGAAAGTTTGCCACAAGCAAAGGAAAGTTTCCAGGCAGGCAGTTATATAGCTCAGGCACAGGTGTGGCCAGTCACCGCTTCTTGAACTTAATCAAGAAAGCCTCCCTTTGCTCAGCTCTCTTGAGTCTCCGCCTTGTTTGTGGGCTGATTGACACAGGCTCCAAGGCATCTTCAGAATCAGATCCCTGTTGCCCTGAAGGAGCAGGCAGAGGGACATCCACGCCTGCCTGGTCCATGGCAGCAGGGGAGCTCTCGAGCGGCCGGACTCATCTCCAGCCAGAGCCACAGGGACCAACAGCTGCTGCTCATCAGCAGCAGCTCTGACAGGGGCTTCAGTTATCACAGCAGAAGCTGAACAACAACTAGTTCTACACCCACCCACAGATTCTAGCAGAGGGAAAAATATTCTTCTTCCTTGAGAGGTATATGAAAGTATGTTTACCTACAATATTTGTTCATAATCTAATGCATATAAAGGAGGAGAAAGAGGGAAAAAGGAAATCACTGAAGGCAGAGAATATGTGTGGAAAATTAATCAAACAGGAAGTTTGCAAACTAATAATCACTGAATATTGGTGCACAGGTTTTTGTATCATGGCTGAGAGAGTAAAAATACTTTTTGGAAGCAGTGGAGGTTCCTCCTTCTGACCAGTTGTTTCCTCCAGCATACAACAGCAGGGAGGAATCTGCTGGACACAGCTTTGTCTCTTTGATCAGTGCTTGACTGTAATGCACATACCTTCAAAACCTTGAAGAAATGTTACTGGAATATGATAAATTTTTTACCCTTTGTCTCAGTTTTTCAGGCAAAGTCCTTATGAAGCCTCTGTCACTCCACTTTTTCAACTATTTTAAAAATGTCCCAATTTGTCTCTCCGCTTCCTGCTTTCTCCCATTGCCATCAGCTTACTTCATTTACTGCAAAATGAATTCATAGCGTAAAAGTAGTTTGCCCTCAGTTAACTCAGCAAGGAGAAAAAGAGAGGAAGGAGCAGAATATTGCCATTCTGAGTAGCCTCCTTTCCCCTCTGTTGAGTTAATTGCAGGCAAACTCCTTGTGCACTTTGAACTCAGTTTGAAACAAGGGAAGCAAGCTGAGGAGAAAGTGGGAAAGCAGGAAGTGAAGAGAGGAACAAAGACATCTTCAAATCAGCTGGAAGTGTGAGGAAGCAGAGGATTAACTGGAACTGTTGTGCCAAGCAATTTCAAGGGAACATGGAAGCACAGAAGCAGTGAGCCCTACAGGGCCTGGAGGGAGAGGCAAAGCTTTCCCCTTCTGGAGCAGACCAATTAGCATTTTGCATGCATCTGTATGTACACTTGAATATGGATTTCTGTAACCTCTTGACTCTGAAGGAATAGGCATAAGCAAAGTCCAAATGGCCCTACTTGTTCATCTTTGATATTTTATTGTAACCACAACATTGCCATTTTTTTAGGACAAAGTCTGCATGAAATGTGTCTCCTCCTCCCAGATTTTAAGCATGTTGTTGTTCTTGTTGTTTTTTCCATCCTGCCTTGCACCCAAAATTGGGATTCAAGGTGGATTACAATTTAAAAAACAACAACAGTATAGCTTTAAAAGGGAACATTAAAATCTAAGTAAGCTATTGACAATATTAAAATGATTTAAAATTGCTCTTGAAAAGATGAAATACAATTAAAAGATAAAAACAATAAAATAGCTCAGTTTTAAAACAGGAAAATAGCCCATTTTTAAAAAACTTTCTGTTTCAAAAGCCTGTTGGAATAAAAAGGTCTTTGCTTATTAATGGGAGGATCACAGGGAGGTGGCTGTGCTGGTCTGCGTGTGAACGGAATTCCAGAATCTAGGGCCAGCCACTGAGAAGGCCCTCTCTTGTGTCCCCACCAACCCATGCTTGTGATGGGACTGAGAGATGGACCTCTCCTCATGATCACAGAGCCTCGGCAGGTTCATATAGTGAGATACAGTCTGCCAGACCTTGACCTGTTGAAGGAGAATTATGAGAATAACAATATGTCTGTCACAAAGAGAAAGCAAAGCATTGGGTTTCTGTTTAAATTCATGGTTAACTAGCAATGAAAAAGGCTATATTACTGCTGGTAATAGGAGCGTGTCTCCTCCCACCCCCTTTGTGTTTGTGCAAATAGATAGATATCTGTAGGCATCTCAGCTTTGACTGGGAGCCAAAAATCATTTGCTGGAAATTGCTTATGAGAAGGCTTATTATCCCTGTAATGAATAAGGATGACAATAAAATTTTACCTTTTCATCTTACCTGAGGGAATGAAAATGGAGGGTTGCCATTTGGAGGAGACTGTATGAGCCATTTAGAGTCCCAGAAACCTGTTTGAATGTGGAACCCCTTCTGTTAAATGCACAGCAAATAATGTGATTTAGAAAACACCTCATAGTCCAAAACCCAACAGACCATACAAAATGTTAGTTTTATTACATTCCCAGAAGCTCAGGCAAAGACATAAGAAGCAGACCCATTCATCACTCTCTTTTTAAAGAGAGCAATTCATTTAGTAGATGTAAATGCAGATACATTATTAAGACATGTGTCTGTGTAAATGTCTTTTTAAAACAGAAATTTTGAAAACACACTTCTGAACCAAACAGACTTTAGGCTGGATAAGAGATAAGCTGCCTGTCAGACATACAATCCTCAGTGGTGTTCCCTCCTTGCTTTAATTTAAACAGTTCTTTTTTATTTTTTTTAAAAACTTAAAGCTCTTAAAATTTCCTGTTTGGTCTTGTTTGCAAGCATTTTCATGAAACAAGGTTTCCCGTATTCATAGCCATTTGTTATATTTTGTACTCCTTGCCTTCTGAAAAACCCAGCCCATAATAATAGAGCATTCAGACCTGCTTATAGATTATTCTCAAGTGATTTATTAGTATGAGAAAGGAAGGAAAACTTCTTTCTGCTAAACCTCTGCACTGTACTTCTTAATCAGCAGTAAAGTGTATTTATTAGATGTGATTTTCCCCTTTTTCAGATATGTTTTGAGACCTGTCACCAATCTAAGCATCACACAGAGATCAAGGCAGCCCAAGATTGAGTCTGGGAGAAGAATATAAAGGGCTGTTTTTGTCAAGAAGTTCTCTAATTCAGGATGACAAACAAGAGTCCATCAGGACTAGGGCCATTTCTGCATGGCACTCTTATAGCGCGATTATTCCACTTTCAGCCTCCTATGGAATCCTGGGGTTTGCAGTTTTGGGAGGGGCCCTCCTGAAACTGCAAACCCCAGGATTCCATAGGAGGTTGAAAGTGGAATAATCGCGCTGTAAGAGTGCTGTGCGGAAATGGCTAGGTGATCTCATGAACGGGGATCCAACAGAATGAAGCTGTTTCAAAATAGATGCAATGTGACACAACAGGTGGATAGCCATGTCCTGAACTAATGGCAGTTTTTTTTTATTGCTACCTGGAATTTGTTAGAGAAAGAATGGTATGCAATTGTACTAAATTTAATAGAATAATTTATGCTTAAAAATAAAAAGGGGATCTAGTTAGCCAACAATAATTAATTAACCAATTCATTATTCAATATCTCACCTTTATCCCAGTGCAGGGCTGAAGGTTGCTTACAACAAATTAAAACAAAGTACAATTAAAACCTATTTGATACCAGAGGCATATCTAGGGTGGGGCAAGTAAGGTATGTTTCCTGAGCAACAATACCAGGTGGTGCAAAAATGCCATAGCAGAAGATTTAGCAGAGGAGGAAGCAGTCCTGTAGGTAGGGGCACAATTTCCATGCTTGCCCTAGATGCTGTTTGCACTAGATATGCCTCTATATGACACAAAAGTTTTAAAAGCCATTAAATAAATAATTCAGTTAAAAACAGTACATTGAAATAGTTTAAAAACACCTTAAAACACAAGAAAAACTCTACAGTTCTCCTCCCACTCCTCCTTCTCATATATATCTTGCCTTTCTCTCAATAATGAGACTCCAGGTGGCTAACAACCCTCAGCATTTTGCCACATTAAATTAAGAGTCAAAGATTGGCCTGAATAAAAAGGTCTTTGCAAGGCAGAAGAAAGAGAGCTGATGAGGGGCCAGACAAACCTCTAATGCAGTGGTTCTCAACCTGTGGGTCCGCAGATGTTTGTGGACTTCAGCTCCCAGAAGCCCCAGCCACTATGGTCAATGCTCAGGGCTTCTGGGAGCTGAAGTCCACAAACATCTGGGGACCCACAGGTTGAGAACCACTGCTCTAATGGGAGGAAATGTCTCAGTTTGGGAGCAGCCACCAAGAAGGCTGTCTTCCATAATAGTGCCACCTGTATTGGTAGTCTGACGGAGAGGAAGAGCTCCCCTAAACATCATAAAAAATTGGACAGGCACATAGAGGAAGATATTTCAGAAAGTCAGAGACCCAAGCTGTGCAGCACTATAAAGGCTATAACCAGCACTTTGAATTCTGCCCAGAAATGGAGCTGTAGTCGGTGACATTATTTCAACAACAACATAGAATACATTGCCCCTACTTCCACAGCAAGCTCACTTCCCTTCCTCTGAAATTCCGTGAGTTACTTTTTTACATGGGACGTGCGTGGCGAAAAAAATAGCTACTCCCATCTGGGACAAATCCTAAAAGACAGTACATGAATCTCAATCTTAATTGGTACAGTGGTTTGGAGTAGGAGGTGGGCAACTGTGGGAGGGCCACACCCCCATCACACCACCCCACAAAAAAAATTGCCCCCCAAAGCACTTTTTTGCCCCACAAGGCCTCTAGGGGACACAAGGGACATTTTTCATCATATTTTTGGCTTTCCTGGGCCATGAGAGGCTTTGTTTTTTTGACAACAGGAAGTGAATAGAGGTCACTTCCTCTTTACTTCCTATTTCAAGAAAGGCCTCTCATGGGCCTAAATTGGCCCAGAGGAGCCCAAACTGGTGGAAGTGTCCCTCATGCCTCCTAGAAAGGATTTTGAGGCAAGACAAGATTTGGGGGGAGAATGGGGGTAAGGTTTGATTTTTTTAAAAAAAAAATTGTTTTTTTGCTCTAGGGATCCAGTTCCTTCTTAAACATGGCAAAAATTCCCTCCAGTCTCCCTAGAGGGCAAAACTTGATCCCTGGGGGTCCATGGGCCACACTTTGCCCATGGCTTAGGGCAGTGGTTCTCAACCTGTGGGTCCCCAGATGTTCATGGACTTCAGCTCCCAGAAGCCCTAGCCACTATGGTCAATGCTCAGGGCTTCTGGGAGCTGAAGTCCACGAACATCTGGGGACCCACAGGTTGAGAACCACTGGCTTAGGGGAACACAATGCAAGAAAACTTGCTTGTTTTCCTTTATTTAGTATCATCGGCCTGACTGGGGATCTTTTCTGTTTTTTCCACTTCTCTTCTACTTTTTGTGCTACCTAGCCTGAAGAAGAGTTTTCCTTTCCCCATTGACAAGCATGGCTACACTTTTTTTCTTTTCTTCCGCTCCTCCATTTAGTTTAAAATTGGAATTGATGAAAATCATTTTGGCTCGGAACAACTTATAAGGTAGATTGGGATCAGGTGCATTGTGGTCTGGAGACTGTTAACCATTTTGCTTCTAATCAGGTACGTGTGGATCCAAATGCACCCAGACGTACACATAGAAACAAGCATACATCTTCATGCTGGCTCCAGTGAAGTTTAAATTTGGAAAAACTGTAACCTGAAAATGTTAAATGAAAAATCAACATGAGGAATAAGAACAAAATAAACTACTTTATATTGAATTAAAGGCCCTTTCCGCATGACAGTGGTGTTCCAGCATGGAGACGAAAGAGGAGCAGGACTCTGACAACGTTTCTGCATGATGTCATTGTGGTTCCACCCTTCTGGCATCACCAGCTAGTGTGATCACAGGCTATATCACTGATGGAAAAATTCTGTCAATGACCCCGGATCATGCAGCCTTCTGTTGCAGCCGGCCATGCAGAAGGGCTGGAAGTACAATGTATGTACTTCACCCCCTACTGCAGTATGGGAAGAATGCCGGCTTCAGTCTGGAAGGATGGAGAATACCCATCACGCTCCCTTCCACAGGCTGCTGGTCGTGTGCGGAACGAAGCATTGGGAACATGCATCCATCCTGGGATTGTGACGAAATGACACATGAGAGCATTGTTGCATGGAAAAGGCCCTTCATATCTGTGGGTTTGACTTTCACAGATTTGATTATTTGTGATTTTCTCTAGCCCATGCCCTCCACCTCAGGTGCTTATTTTCCAGGGGACCCTTTACTCTGGGTGGTTCTGGTCGGGTGGTACAGACCTTTAAAAAAACCCCTCTGGTTATCCCACTCTTCTACCAACCACTGCCCAGCCAGCTAAGGATGGCTCGCAGCTTGGTTTCTCGTCACAAAAAACACTATTCCAGTGCCTCCACAGATATGAAAGGAAGGAGATGAGACAGACAGAAGTATAAGGCCACCATACCAACTCATCGCTCTTTCCCTGACTTGATTTGGACCCTGGGTGTCCACTCCCCCAGCCATGCCTCAGCCCTCTTCCCACAGTTGCCCACACACATTTTGATATTTGCAGTTTTTCCACTTTTGTGAGGATCCTAACCTTAGCAAATGTGGAGGGCCAAATGTATTGGTTCATCTAACTGCTGTAGTACTACATACTTGATCTTAGCCAAAAGGCCAAGAAGCAGTACTACTAAGCCAACATCCATCTCTTAGTGATGGCAAAATGGGTTTCTTATTTTGCAAAAAGCTAAAATTATAAATCATTTGCTTCTAAGCAGTTCATTGGGGTAAAAAAAGTGAGAAAATGACCTCTTAAAAGATGCCAAAGGCCTAATGAGAAGAAAGTGTGGCCTGCACAATTTGTGGTGGAAACAATTGCATTTAACATAATGGTTCTGGAATGGACAATGTTTGGAAATGTGAATCCAATAGACCTGGTAGGTTTTTAAAAGATGAGTGTAGAGTTTTATTATTTAAAAGGTTTTCTAAATATATTCTAAATAGACCATGGAATTGCTCTAGCAATTTTTTGGGCTGGAAATTACTCAGCCATTTGGTTCTTATTTTATGAAATGAACAAGCGTTTGAACACTCATTTGATATGCTTGTTGATGCATCACGAAAAGGAGATATGCTTTGAGTTCTCTTTAAAAACCCCATGTAAACATACAGCTTATATATAATTGCAACAAAATACCATCTCCTTAGAAAGTGCTTTCACATGCAATTTCCTCTTTGACTACTGCATGTAAACATAGTTATTGAATTTGGGAAAACTTGTGGGCTTTAAGTGGTGCAACTGGGATCAATATCTTAACAAATGCAAATTATATTTTACAATGTCCTTGCTTTGCAGCCAAATACCTGCCTCATAAAAGAGACAGAAATAGCAACAGGTTTTTTGTTTTGTTTTTTAGATGAAAGAAATACCTCTGGAAAATATTCACTGCACTATTTTAGTGATTATTTCATTGTTCTGAATATTTAGAGAAAGTGAGATATGTACCTTAATCTCATATTACCACCAATGGCCTGAATGCTCCATTCATGCAATGCATATTCATTCTCTTAAGAAAGTATTTAGGAGTCAGACTATTGGTCTATCTAGCTGAAGGACCTCTGGCCCTCCAGATTTTGTTAGACTCTAATTCCCGTCGAACCAAGATAGCTGGGTCAATCGTGATAAATGATGTTGTCCCAATATTGTCTACATTGATTGGCACCACCTTTTAAGGGTATCAGACAAGAATCTTTTCCATTTCTACACGGCAATGCCAGGAATTCAACCTGAAAACTTCTGCATGAAAAACATACATTATATGCCCTCAGACTGTGATTCCTCCTTCACAGTAGTGTCACATTTTATTCTGTTAAAAATATCAAACAAATAAACAACAAAAAGTCTTGTTATAGAGCAGCTTTGCAAATCATCCTTAGTTGTGATATAGTCCACTTGGATGTGTCATCTGTTAAAGAAAGTTTGTTACACAACAATGACTACCTCTGTCAGAGCATTGTGCCACAATGTAATGTAGTGGGCCTTTCTGCCCTATACTGTATAGTGCTATTATTCCAGTTTCAACAATCTGTGGAATTCTGGGATTTGTAGTTCACTGAGGCCAAAGAGCACTCTGTCTAAGAATTCTAAATGCCCCTCCCTAAACGGCAAACCCCAGGATTCTACAGGAGGTGGAAAGTGGAATAATCGCACAATCACAGGGTAGGGTGGAAAGGCCCATACTGTGCTACAACAGGAAGAACATGGCTGATGAATTTTGACATTTGGCTAATAGCTAGCACTAAGTAAGCACTGTATGTGGCAAAGTATAAGCCTTTGCTAGTTTTATGGAGACCCTAAGACAAGTTTCTTATGGACAGGCTGGCCACCCTGCTCTCGGAAATGGCTAGTTACAGATTTTTCATGCCAAACAGTTCTTCAGAGTGGCAGGCTACAGGCAAAGTTAGGGAATGCTGTTATCATTTTACAATGTGCCCAAATTAGACGTACATATTGTAAAGCACTGGATCCTATCTAATCTTGGAAGCTAAGCAGGGTCAGCCCTATTTAATAGTTGGATGGCAGACCGCCAACGAATACCAGGTACAATAGGCTATATTACAGATGAAGGAACTGGCACAACCACCTCAGAGTATTCATTGCCTAAGAAAACCATATGGAAATTCATGGGGTCACTATAAGTTGATAGGTGACTTGAACGCATGCGCACGCACGCACGCGCGCACACACACACACACACACAACTCCAAGTCCTGTTTGGCATCTTACAGTGGAGGCATAAAAATTGCTGCTTCCCATGGTCCAGGCCTACATTGGTCCAATCATATCCAGAGTAGAGTCAGAGCTTTAAAAACTAATTCATCCCCTTCACAACAATTTTTGAAAAGTTAACCTGTTGCTGTTATTTATTGATGCTGAAAAAAGTAAGTTGCTACATTACTTGTTAGACTGGGTTTTTAAAACTTTCTGTCAGTTTTGGGGGAAGAAATTTAAAAATGCTAAGGTAATGAAATGAACTGTGAAAAACTCTGTCAAGATGCCTCCATAAATGCCTTAAACTGTCCTTAGTAACTTTTGAAAGCAACCAGAAGTAGTTACTTTATTACACCAGTGTAGTAACTTGATTTCTATTTGTTGCATTACTTTTGACATGTAACTTTCATTATGTAAAAACCTGATGAAATGATAACTCATTCCTATGCTGACGCAACAAGTTGCCCTCAAAAGTTACCATACTACTGTGGTAGGGGCTGTCAGTGTCTAGACAACTATTTTGGATTGAATCAGCCAAATGAACAGGGTTATGAAACTGAAATCCCATCAGTAGATGGAGGGAATTTTTTTTTTAAATAACAGTTTACTGGAAGCCACACAGCATAGCATTATATCCATCTATACATCATAACTATAACAACAGTGTTCCTCAAAGTTACGCTTTGCTTTTGCCAGTTACGAATACTTATTCTTTAATTAGAAGAAATGCAATAACATTGGAATCAAATAGAAGGCTAAAAAAATCTCTCCAGAAATCAGTTCAACATTACAGGAAGAAAAATGTAATAAGAATCCAATGGTCTTGCTGTCCTGTATATACACAACTGTCCATTTCTGTGTAAATATGACAGGTTCCATTTTACTTCACTTTTCTTCTCTCAGATGGACTGTATGACAATCTTGCTTTCTTGTATTCAGTATTTCTTGGAACATCATCAAGGAATTTCCAAGCCTTTCTCTCTAACGCTTGAGGGCCACGGAACTCACTGAAGCACATTAAATGATTTGATTTTCAAATAATTTGCAATTGAAGCCCACTAAATGAGTTCAATGTTCTTTCCCCCTGTTTTCTTCTGTCTGTCTTTTTGCCAGGTTTATAGTTACATAGAAGCAGGCCATATATTTCACTGATTTTTTTTTAAATGAAGAAAAGGTGGGTTGTATAGTTTATGCTCTTAACTTGCTCACTGGAACTCTTTTTCTCTATGGGTCTTCAGAGGTGATACTGGTATTTCCTCAGTATTATTAATCATGATCAGAGAAGAATTATTGCCATAGAAATAAAAACAACACACACTGATGGAGAAACCACACATCAGTGAAAAATACATCTGCTACCACAAGAATATCTAAAAATGCCAATCATTTATGAGTCTAGCCCATTAAGTTTATTTTAGTGAGACTACTAGTTCCCCTATATCAAAAGTATGTTATTAGCTTTCATTTAAGGCTGGGCTTTGGTATTATGTAAAGTATTGATAATGGAAGCAGAAGAGAAATGTAAACACTTCTGCTTGTACTTCCTCTGCAATCTACCCTGATTTGACAAAGGCAGTCCCAATTAATCCTCTGCCATTCCAGTTTTTCAGCCCTTTTAAAATGTTGCTGTTTCTTTCTCCTCCCGCTTTGTCCTCAGGTTACTTCAGTCACTGCACACTGAGTTCAAAGTGCAAAAATAGTTTGCATTCAATTGACTCAGCATGGAGGAAAGGAGAAGAGAGGGCAGAATCTTACCTTTCCCAGGGGCCTTTGGCAAAAGCAAACTGCTTCGGCCTCTCCCAGCTTGTCAGTTCTTCCTCATTAGTAGTGTTTGTGGTCTTAACCACACTCTCATCTTCCTTGGCTACATATGTTGTAGGTTTATCTGTGAGACGTTATGGTATGCAATCTTTTTTTTAAAAAAAAGGAATTTATTTATTTTCCACTAAGAAAATATTTTCTAATTCCAAATGTGGGAGAAGCTTATGCATCTAGAGAAGGAGTGGGAAAAGTACAATCTGCAGGCCACATCCAACCTCTCAAAAAATGTTTAAAAAATTTTTTTTTTACCCTCAAAGCCCCTCCGGGGTGTTCGAGGCAGTTTCCCCTTATTTTACCTTCCAAGTCATTTAAAGCCCAGGACAAAGCTTTTTTTTTTTTTAAAGGAAGAGACCTGAAAATGGACTTTCTAGTCACTTCATGGACAAAAATCCTCTCCTAGACCACCACCACCCCATAAACTTTTGGGAAAATTGCTTCACAAGCCTTCCAGAAGCTCTTGGGGGGGCATTTTGATACAAAAATATTTTAGGATGGATTTCAGTTTTTGGTGATTGGGGAAGGAGAGGGGTGTGGTCTTCCTCCAAGGCTCCTGAGGGACCAATACACTCTGGCAGTTCCTCACCTCTGATCTAGAACCTTATGGATTTGGGATTCAGAGAGGTAGCTAACACATTGGAAGATAGGGACATAATGCAAAAGGACCTTGATAAACTAGAATACTGGCTGAAATTAATAAAATGAAATTCAACAGATACTAATGCCATATTCTACATTTAGGCCACAAAAACCAAAGGCACAGGTATAGGATAAGTGATTCTTGGATCAGCAGTACTACATGTGAAAAGCACCTTGGGATTATTGTTGATCATAAGTTGTACATGAGCCAGCAGTGTGATGCTGCTGCAAAGAAGGCAAATGCCATCTTTGCCTTAATAGAAGAATGGTTTCCAGGTTGAAAGAAGTAATAGTCCCCCTATATTCTCTGCTGGTCAAGCCTCTTCTGGAGTACTGCATTCAGTTCTGGGTACCTCAGTTTAGGGAGAATATAGGCAAATTGGAGTGGGTTCAGAGAAAAGCAATGAGAATAATAAGAATTAGGTATAGGAAAACATATGAGGATAGGTTGAAGGATCTGGGCATGTTCAGCTTAGTGAAGAGAAGGCTGAGGGATGACTTCCCATTTTTAGGTACCTCAGGGCTGCCACTGAGAGGAGGGTGAAGGCTTCTTCTCTGCTGCCTCAAAGGGTAGAGCTTGGTCTAATAGTTGGATGTTACAGGATGGTAGATTTTGATTGAACATTTGAAGGAACTTCTTGACAGTGAGACAATGGAACTAATTGCCTAGAGAGATTGTAGGATTTCTTTCTCTGGGTGTCTTCCAAAAGAGGCTGGACAGCTACCTGCTGGCAACGCACTAGCTGGAGATTTTGCATGGAGCAGGGGGTTGGACCTGATGGCCCACAGGGCCCCTTCCAGCTCTGTGGTTTGTGATGGTCTGAATTTTAAACTTATGGCCACAGAATGGAAGCAGCTGTATTACAGTGGATCCAGATCTCACAGGGTCAAGGCAAAATGACTATCTGCTTATCTAGAACAGCGGTACTCAAAGTGGTTGTCCATGGTCCTTTGTAAAAAATAAATAAATAAATACAAAAATAACTGTGTAACTACTAATATATTAAATGGAACACATATCCAGGGTTCCAAAGTTGCATGCACCAAATGAAGTCCCAGTGCAAACTTTGACTGTAGGACTCTTCTATATGTGCTGCTCAGCGATATTGCAACTTTGGATATCCCTAAACAACAAAATAAAGAAATTTTTGAAAAAGCCCCAAGAAAAATACAAAATAGATTCAACTACATTACAGAAATAAAGAATTTACCTCCCCCCCCCGGCAGATATATAATTGGGTATCTACTACCTTTTTCAAGGGGAAAAGGGCCTAATCTTTATCTCTGGCAACTGCAGCTCCTCTCCAGCACCAGGTTTCCTTATGTTTCTGAACTGAACTAGTAAATATGGCCACTTTTTAATGATTTCCTCAAACTGGTAATTTATAGAGGTTACATCTTATTGCAGAATTTATCTCTGCACTGCTATCTCTGAGAAATGCTGTGATATATTTTCCTGACTTCCCAACATGTTGCTTAAAGTTTTGGCAGCATTCTGCAACGTCAATTGCAGAAGTAGAGGTTGCAGAGAGGTGCTCTCAGAAGTTGCTCTCAACTTCTTTTGTCCTATTATTTTGTCAATTTCTCTGCAAGGGAACTCAAGGAAGCAAACAAAATTCAACAACAGATAAGCAAGCTTACAAACCTAAATGAAGTAAGAGCAAGTAGAAATCTAGCAAATGACAGGTTAACCATAAGGGCTTTTATTTTCTTAAAAAAACCAACAACCCAGCAACTTCAAAGTCTATTAGAGCTTTAAAACAAGCAATCCAACTTGTCAAGTTATTCCATACTGGTAAAACAGGGTTGCCAGGTCAACAGCATCTCGTTCCTTGAGATTTTAGGGCCAAAACATGACCAGAGGCAGATCCTTTGTGTAATAACTGAAAAAAAAAGTCTGTATGTAAGAGAGACCAAATGTGCCAAAAGCAACTGGGCAGCAGCAGTAGTGGCTGGAGTGGGGAGACACTGGTGGATGATTATTCGGAGACAATGGCAGCACCACCATAGCTAACTCTTGTTAGAACTGCTCAGAAGGAGGCATGGTAAGAATCTTTTGAATGCCTTTTACCATAAAAATTCTACAATGAGGTAATCGAAAATGAAACAAGAGATAGGAGATGAAACTCCCAGATCAGATAGTAAGCAACCAGCTACTGAGGAACAGCAGAGGGCAATTATGAGGAATAGAGTGGCTAATGATATAACTGCACTCAGACTGAAAGGACACTCAGCTATTAACATGCACAGAAGTGAAAGGAGAGTCTAAAGCTGCACAACAGATATTACGGGATCATGGAATGTGAGAAGCACAAACCAGTGGAAGCTAGATGTAGTAAAAGAAGAAATGGAATGTATAAACATTGCAATACTGGGGGTCTGGGGTCCTATTCCTGGATAGGAATGGGACCTTTTGTGTCAGATTAAGTACACAGTGTTTTACTCAGGAATTGAAAAACTAAGAAGAAATGGAGTGGCATTAATAGTGAAGAGAGATGTAGCAAAAGCTATCAAAGGATGTAATGCAAAATCTGATTTTGTGCTGGAGTCCAGGAGGAAACTGATCACACACCAAAACAGGACTTCTTGTTAATCGTAGGTAGTTAGAATGCAAAAGTAGGAAACAGAGCAGAACCAAAGATTATAAGAAGATTTGGCCCAGGATCAAGAAATGAAGCAGGAGCAGATTGTGGCACAGACTGAAGTGCAGGTATAAAAAATCAGAGTAAAGCTGAAGAAGAACACTAAACCAATCATTGTGCCAAAATACAACCTAAAAAACATTCCTGTAGAATTTAAAGAGAATGCAAAAAATACATTTGTATTATTGAGCCTAACTGACCAGAAGTCAGCAGAACTCTGGATTAAAGCCAGGGATATCATCAGGGAAGAATGTAAAAAGACACTGTCTGCAACCAAAAAGAAGGAAAAGCCTCAATGGATGACAGATGAAACTCTTCAAACGGTTAAGGGCAGACAAGAAGCAAAAGTAAAAAGTGACAGAAATAAAAGTCAGAACCCTGAATGCAACTTGTACACAGGGACAAGGAAAACTCCTATAATAATCAATAATTAATGCAGAGATGATGATAAAAAAAGAACAAGAGACCTCTTCTACAAGATCCAAGAAATCAAAAGGAAATGTAAACCAAGAGTGGGGATGTCCTATCACCAGCAGGGGAACATATTACATGATCAAGTAGAAATAAAAAATATGATGGAAATAATTTATTGAAGAACTATACGAAAGAGATGAAAGGTTCATTCAGATTCATTCAAGGAACAACCATTTGAAGATGAACCTACATCTTGTGGAACCTGCATTCAAGCACTTGGGAGAAATAACTCTGCAAGACAAAATAGCATACAAGTAGAGCTGCATCAAGCCAAAGAGACAGAATCTAGTCTAGTTCTAAATCTGTTAAGAAATGTGGAAAAAAACAATGGCCCACAGATTGGAAATGCTCAATATACATTCCAATCCCCAAGAACAGGGACACTAGGGATCGCAATAACCACAGGGCTATTGCACCAATCTCCCAATGCAAGCAAAGTGCTGCTCAAAATTCTACAACAAAGACTTTTACCATATATGGAGTGAGAAAGGCCAGATGTCCAAGCTGGATTTAGGAAAGGAAGAGATAGCAGGGATCATATTGCAAACACCCAGTCTTGAATCTGCCAGACCTGAGTGAGGCTGTCAATCAAAGGATGAGTTGGAGGTCTATCTTCCATAGGGTCACCATAAGTCAAAGTTAACATAATGGCAGTTAGCAACAACAACATCCTTATAACATTATTATCTATATTTGATAAGGTTAATTGTATCCAGACAATGAAGGAGTTAATTACAAAATTATTAACTGCAGCAAGGCTAATTATATCGAGAAAATGAAAAACTTTCAAAGATTTTTAAATAAAGGATTGGTATAAAGAAGCGTGGAAAATTGCGATCAATGATAAGTTAACATGTCAAATTAGGGTTAAAAAAGGAATAATGAAAAGGAATGACTTTGAAGCAATATGGTAAATATTTCTGGAAAACGCTCTAAAAAAGAGGGAAGTGTCACACCTCCATAAGAAGAATTACTATTTTGGAAAGCTGAGTAAGCTGGAATATAATTGGCTCTGGGAATGAGTTCACATTTAGGGTTAGGGTTTATGGTTAATAATGGGATCATGTATAGTATTAGCAATAGGTTAAATAGAGTTGAAAAGAATAGATTTAAGAACGAAATTACTATAGCAATAATGAGTACAAGGAGAATGAGATTTAGATACATGAAATAAAAATATGTAATCAATATGATATATAATATGTTGAATAAGTATATGATAATAAAAGATCTGGAGAGAAATAGTAGTGTAAGCTATTTGTGTTGTAATTTTTCTCTTTTTCACTTTTATGTTATTCACGTGGTGTTTTTGTTTTATTCTGTTATGTATTGCTCCTTGTTCCTTATAATAATAAAAAAACCATCCTTCAGAGATTTTTTGACAAGATTTATTCAGAGGAGGTTTGTCAGTGGCTTTCTCTAAGGCTGAGACAGTGTTGCTTTTTAAGATCACTCTGAGTTTCCATAGCTGAATGTGAGTTTGAACCTTGGTCTCCTAGAGTCCTATACAACAGTCAAATGACTATACCACACTGGCTCTCTAACAAATATTATCCACACCTTCCAACATTCCACACATGAAAACTGGGAGACATGGGATCAAGTAACTTCAGAATGTGGTCAAGATGGCAAAAGTCATTAATGAGGAAGAGCACACAAGTTAGGAGATGCTGTTGCAGTTTGCTTTTAACTGACCCTATTGGTAAGGGCAAAAGCCAGTCCCTTCCTCTCTTCTCCCCTCTGCTGAGTTAACTGAGTGCAAAGAACATTTTTACTTTGAGTTCAGATTGTAGCAATTGAAGTGAGCTGAAGCTAAAGGGGGTTGTGGGTAGAGGAAAGAGAAACTGGGAGTCTGGGACATTTTAAAAGCTGTCCAAAAAAAAAAAAGTGGCACTGGAGAGAATTATTGGGACTGTCCTTAGCAAAGCAGGACTGTGGGGGGCGGTATAATTTCGTACAACATAACACACACACACACACACACACACACACTCTGTGTCCGACATACAGAAGACCTAGTTCTATACAGGCTTATTTAGGTCTACCAGTTCAATTAAGAATCTGTTTAGTTTCTGCACCAACTTCGCATTTTATGGAGAGGTATTTACAATTCTCTGCCAGAGCACTCTACTGCATTCCCTGCCACAGAGAAGGCTCTCCCCACCATTCCCAGCAAACATGCTTGTAAAAGTGGGTGAACTGAGAGAGGCTCCATACCCTAAAGATCTTACAGCACAGGCAAGTGGGCTCCTATTGGAAGATACGGTCATTCAAGATAGCCTGGACCTGAGATGAACCTGTGTTGCAGGTCATGTCATAAAGCTGGTGAAGCCATCCAAAATGCTCTAGGCCTCATGGCTGCTGAACTACTTTCATGAGGCTGGAACTGATTAGCAAATGATGTGGAGAGAAGTGGCCTTCTTGAGGCAGTTATCTAGGTGAATGAGAGCTTGGTTATTGTCTTTGCCAGCCAGTCCCTCCTATGGACCTTGAATATAGGGCACTCAGCACTAATTTTAATTGCTGTAGGGGATAAAAGAGTAACCTAAAACACTGTACCCATCACCAGTTTTTATGGAGTCTCTGCCTCTAGTCTCAAAAATAAGATTTCAGTTACAACATGCACTATAAATGGGAGATTCAGAAGTTAATGTTCCTGAAACAACTCCCCTTTTTTCACACTTGACATTTAATTGGAAAAATAATATTTTCACTGTCACGGATTGATCATGAGTAACTATCATCTAACATTTTTCTCAGGCATTTGCATATTAGTGGGGGGGAAGGGTAATGTCCCCATGGCAGGGTTGTTTAGGGCACATAATGAAAGGAAATAGGTATTTAGGTAACGGTGTGCATGTTTTTTATTTACACTAATTTTCAGATTACTTTCGATGAGGCCTCTTCAGAGTCTCAGTATCATGATGTGAAATAGATACTATCTAAATCATTAGAGAGCCTTCGTTGCCATGTGCCACCTTTTAGGGCAATTAAACCCGACCTTGGGGTTACCTAGCTGAACACTTACTGACCTAGGGCACTTCCTCTGAATATGAATAAGGCTGTAATACAAATACAGTCAGAAAACAGCAGAGTTGCTGACATCGATAATGCCAGGGTTAAACGGTACTGAAAGTCTGATGTAAGCCTCATAGGCGACCAGAATATGTTGCAGGTTATTGATTAAGAACATTCTTTGTTGGGATTAACCTGGATGGTTGTTGTTTTTAGAGTCAACATCTGGAGTCTATCCTTTCTAACCCCCACCCTTCTCAACCCTTGCAACTGTGCTTGCAAAATGAAAGGAAACATAGAACCCAGACCAGATTCGTTTATATACTTTGTGCCAGGACATTTTATACCCATGTTTTTGTCAGTTTCTGATATATGCCAAGCAAAGCCGTGAGCTACCCTCACCTCTAACTAGGCATGTGCGCATGCACACACACGCACACTTCTTAAATTCTGAAGTTATTTCTTTGTACTTTCAAGTTTTAGGTAGTTCTTCTTGTGGCTTAAATGGAAAGCACCTGTGCACCAGATTTATAGCCCTTTGATCTCTACTTATTTATTAGACAATTAACTCCCGTTGTGTATTGTGGGTGAATAGTCTCCCCAGATACCCTGAAAAGCTGGTCAACCTGCCAGCTAGATTTGGCAGCATAAATAAACCATTTCTCCTTTTAAAATATAAAGTTAAGGCAAGGGCAGGTAACGGTGGGAGACTGTAGCTCCAGAAGGGAATGTGATTTTCTTTTTCTTTTTTTTGCCAGTATCATTTAAGGTAGTCTAAAATTTTAAAAGAGCACAAAAATAAGAATGGATGTTATTTGTCCATAAAACATTTGGTGTATTTTTGTCTCCATATGAGGCCTCTTACCATTTCTGAGAAATTTGCTTATTTCACTCTTCCAAAAAGCAGGCAGGGGAGTGGGGTTTAAAAAATGACACATGGAATTCTTTAGTATGGCAGGACGCTTTATCTTAATAGATGCTGGTCTGAAATCCAATCCCCCTAGTGACCTCCTTGAGAAATGCCTGCAACCCACCTGTTTTCTTAAAAGCTGCTTCTGAGAAAGCGTACATGGATTACTAATCGCAGACAATTTGCAGCAACGCTCTCTTAGTAACATATGGGAAACAGCATCTCAGCACGATCATCTGGAAACAAAAGGCCTAATATACAGTAGTAGCCTAGCAGAGAGATGGGTTCTGTTTAATATGACAATGGCTGCCATCTGTGAAACAATCAGTATTATAGAAACAGAGACAAAAGGGAGCGTTTCTGTGAAACGTTGTAGGTTTCTGACTTGGATGCATCATTTCTTATGTCTGCTATTCATACACACATGCAAGATGTATGTATTATGATTTTCTTGCCTCTGCTGAGCCCGGTAGCTCTCCTAGCCTTTTGTTATGAGGCACTTTCAAAGTTTTCTTGGGGATCTAAGGTAGAGTTGTGTAATCCGTTCAACCAGCTCCCAACTAAATCCACCTAATTCAGACTCAGATGGATTTAATGGCCGAATTGGACTCCTCCCAATTGTCTTAATGATTCAATGATCTGGACAGTTTATTTATTTAATTAAGGAACATCTATATTACTTGTTAGTCTACCAGAAAGCAAGGAACTATGCCTCATCAATGTAGAAAAACTATACCACAAAGGGGATATCCTACAGTGGAGAATGAGAGAGAAAAGGAGAGAACTTAGATATCCTACCATGTTGTACCTCACACACAAACTGGAAGTGAGAGCCATCAGTGAACAAAGTTGACAACCAAATATCCATTAAAGAACGTGAAGGAAAGATAAATTATTTAAGTTTTATACTTAGTGTACATCATCTTTCCTCTAGGGAGCCATGAAACTCTCTGGATCCTCTCATCCTGACCCAGCTTAGTCGCGTACTGTGATGACCATGCAGAAACTTGGACTGAGCCTGGGACTGAGCTGGTCACCCTGACTACTCCACCAAACTAATTCCCTGTGACACTCCAGCTTGTGTATCATTTTATTATTATTGGATGACATGGCACTGGTTTTCAAAGCAAGGCCTTATTTTGTTAGCTGGACTGCAAATGTTTTCCTCCAACACACATGGAATGGTGATAGAACTTCTGTGCAGATGTGCACACAATGTTGTATTTGAATACGTTACTTTGCAAGGAATACAGGATCCTGACCTTTATCAGTGGACCACTGGTCAAATCAGCTCAGCACTGATTGGCAGAGGTTCTCTGGGATCTCACATGGAGGACTTTCCCAGTTGGTAGTACTTGAGGTTACTTGAGATATCTGAGTGCAAATCATGTGCCCTATCACTGAGCTCCCACTATCAGTGTAAGTATGTTTTCATATAATTTTGATTTTAAAATGTATACTGACTTTCTCTTTTTATCCAGCCTGGGCCATGTGTCTGTGTTCACCCTCTAAGTCCCTTTTGAGAGCTGGCTCTATTTTTATTGAGTGTATATTTAAACTTATCTTTATGAAGAATTAATTTTACCACAACAAGGGAGGGAAAAAGAAGCATTAAAGCTAAATATCAAAATATGCGAGACATTATCACTGAGCATATTATGAAACTGATGTCAAAGCAAACATGTTTCTATTTAGAAATCTTGACAAGTAATCCAGTCAAAACCAAAATAAAAAAATCCAGTTTGAATGACTGATAAATTCTGGGAAGCTGTTAGTAATCCTGATGAGATTGGATGGTAGTGTAAATATTAATGAACAAGAAAGTGCACTATAAACACTTGCTCATTTGCAGCTGCACAGTATTTTTGTGTCTGTGCTAAAAGGAGACATTGCCCTGGTTTTGTTTTGTTTTTTAGTGTGGCTTTACATATTGCTAGAACCTCCAATACTCTTGCAATTTGAGTATTTAGGAGCCATAATTGTCTGTACGGCAAATTGTTAGAAAACTAATTACTTTAGCTTAGAATGAAATCTTTTGAGTGGTAGTGCCTCAAAATGTCATTTTAAATTTGACATACGTTCGCTAAATTTGACATACTTCTTTGCTAAAAATTCTTTCTGTTTTCAGCCAGAATATTATTATTTAGTCCAATTGGCTATGATCAAATCATATTTTCCAAAAATCTTTCTTGCTTTCACTTCTTCCCAGTTGGCATGCCAGACACACAAAAGACACTGGTGGCAATTTATCAAAATGTAGATTACTGTACCTTTCTAAAGCAAAATGTAAAAAGTAAAAACAAACCGAAAAAAACATTTTACTATTTCCTCACTAACAGTTAAGGCCTAACGGGATGCTTATGACATCAAGGAGAACCAGGAGCCAGGGAAATGGATTCCAGGTGAAACATTGTAAAGCTCAGTGTATTTGAATATTCACATTGTTAGTTGGTGAATGATAAAAGACACACAAGGATAAAACTCTCTCATTTTTGTGTTTGCGTGTAAAACATTAGAATTAAAGCAGTGGAGTATCTCTTCTATACATTATTGTCATCAAAGCATAATTGTGCAAGGGTGGCTCAGGAAAGCATTTATGTACCAGGAAATTTACTCAGCACTCCAAGTGTTGATGGCAGCGATTTTCCTTTTAAGTTGAATGAAACAAATAGAACCAAAGCAGCAATTTGGGGGAACAAAGCTGAAGTGCGCCCATCAGTCCTGCATTTGTTGTCAGTCTATGTCTAGGGATCACATTTGTTCAAATTTATCTTGTAAAGGTCGGAAATACAACATACAGAAATTCAGGAGGTACCTAAAATATTTGATTGATCAGGTCCAAAATCTTAATATATTTTCAAGAATGGAATCTTGAAGATGGACCTCCAACTAATTAACTGGATTTTTGGCATAACAGATATGAATATATAATAGAACAGAACAAATAATAATAGGCATTATATATGAGTGTAGGGAAATACAGAAACATAGATACAGATTATTTATAGGTGACTTCATTTCATAATATGTGATAATATTTGACATATTGTTATAATGATATTGTTAATTAGGAGGAGATTAAATTAAAAAAAAAAAATTAAAACCTGGTTAAATACTGGTAATGCAGCCACAAGGTTGTGAGTTCAATTCTGCTGGGCTCCAGATTAACTCAGCCTTCAATCCTTCCGCAGGTTGGTAAAATGAGTACCCAGATTGTTGGGGGCAATTAGGTAACGCATTGTAAATTGCTTAGAGAACACTTAGCTGATAAGCGGTATAGAAATACACATGCTATTGCTATTGCTATAACATTAAAATTGAGATTTTGTATGGTACAGTGTACCCTAATAGTTCCACAATCAAAGCTATGCTATAGCTGACCATTAAACGTCCTTTGGACTTACCATTTGAGCCACTTCAGCCCCCTAATGGCCATTCCATGACTTATGACAAGCAAAGGAGATTGGAGAAGCAACTGGCAATGTTCTCATCTCATTTGCTAAGATCCACTTGGGGTTCTTTAGAGGTCTTTACAGATGATGTGTTTGTCTTATGCCTGGCTTTTGGGACATAGCCAGAAGCCAGAAGCTTTTCTGATCCGCACACACATACCCCTCTTCACCAGCCAAAGATTAGTTGGGGTGGGGGCTGCAGTAGCTCAATGGTAATTCCAGGAGGGGGTGGGTGGGTTGGTTGGTTGGTTGGTTGGTTTTTGCAGAGGATGGAAAAGAATACCAGCCCCCTACAACCGCTGCCATCCATCCACACACACACACACACACACACACACAAAGACGTACAAAGTTTTATGGTGGATTTATGCCACTGACAGGATGCTGGTCCAAATTTTGTGACTGTGATCAGGCATATGAATTTGTATATTATGTCAAACAGATAAGAGAGACAACCAGACAGAAAAACAATTTTACTTTATCACTGACATAAGCAGGAGTAAGTCCAACTTACACATATGTATGTATGTATTTTCTGGTGGTGTTTTGTTATCTTTCCAGTCACTGAGAAAGTTGGAATTCCTCCCCTGTGCAATGGCCAAAACCCACTGACAATCCATCTTCCTCCTGCGCACCCCGCTCCAGGGCCATGCAGTAGTTGTGGAGCATAGGCTGAGAAATTGTGGAGCATAGTTGTGGAGCATACCTGAGAAGCATATGGCTATGAGACTATGTGACTATGGCCATTTCCGCATGGGACTGTTATAGCACTATGATTCCACTTTCAACATCCTCTGGAATCCTGGGGTTTGCAGTTTCGGGAGGGGCCAGCCGGCCCCTCCTGAAACTCCAAAGCCCAGGATTCCAGAGGATGTTGAAAGTGGAATCATCGTGCTATAACAGGCTAGTGCGGAAAGGTGATGCATCTCCCTATATATATACCTGTATGAGAATTGAGGTCTGCTGGAGGGGCCCTGTGTCCTACCAGCAGGAGCAGTATGAAGTGAGAGAACATGGAGAAAGGTCTTCTTGGCTACGGCATGCTGATTGTGGAGTGCCCTCCCCGTCCCTTGAAAGTCCAAGTGACACCAGCATTGGTTACTTTCCAGCACCAACACAAAATTTACGCTTTTGGGTAGTAATTTATTTGAAAGAATACATCTACCTGGTTTTAAATGGTTATAGTTTCTAAAGGCACTAGATCCTGTCTGATCCTGGAAACTCCAATTAGTACTTGGATGGGATACTGCCAACAAATACCAGGTGCAGTAGACTGTATTTCAGAGGAAGGACTGCCAAAACCACCTCTGAGGATTCCTTGCCTAAGAAAACCCTATGAAATTCATGGAGTTGCCATAAGTTGACAGGAGACCTGGAGGTAGGCGCGCACACACACACACACACACACACACAAACTGTCTCTATGTTTAATGTTTTTGTCTTGATCAGGTTATTCATGTTTTTAATCAGGGAAATACTTTTAAATTGCTTATATTGTACACAGCCCTGATATCCCATGACAAAGGGCAGGATATAAGTACTTAAATGACTGACTGACTGAATGAATCTGTTTAATGGTAGCAGCTCAAAGAGAGAAATGAAAAGGAACACACGCTCATGTTGGCATGAAAGAATGTGGAAACATAATTACCCGTATTTGACTCCAGCAATCACAAATGACTTTATGCTTCCATTGTGCTTATGGTTATTCTGAGGCTGACTGTTGATTTTATTAGGTGAGGTGCTAATAGTATGGCAAGGCTATGTCTGGAATGTCAGCCATGGCATCCTGTGTTCAAAAAGGATGAGTTCAACTGGCTGTGCTGCCTGGAGGATTAAGAAAACTGTAGGACAAAAAGTAGCTTTTTCCAGGGTATTCTTGAAAGAGAGAATCCTAGACTTGGAAGGGATGATAGAGGTAATCTGCTCCAGTCCTCTTCCTTATGCAAGATCTGCAATGCAGATACAGCTATAATAGTTCTGGAATCTATACCCCAGGTTCTGGGCATTAGAGAAGGAATGAATATACGGCACTGAAAAAGAAAGTAGAATGGTTTCTAAAATTAAAAACCTTGGTCTATCTAGATCTTGATAGAAAAGAGGAGTTTCTTCTACTCATATAACATTGTTCTGAATTTTCAGCATTCCCAGTTCTTTCAATCCAGTAACTTGCACAGTGTCCTTGCTCCAACATGTATTTGTAACATATGTACAATTTTTAGCCTTTAATTCATAACCATCTGACACCAGTTAGTGATATGGAAATCATTCAGAGTATATAGCCTGTACACAATGGACAAGCATTAATATTTCATGTGTTATAATGTTTATGTGTATGTATTTATGTGTTTTCCTTTACATTCTTTGCACAATTCCTTGAAGAACTCCTTAAAATATCTACAGGCCTAAACTTACTGATATTTTTAGCTGTTTAATACAAACCTTCAGTACCTTGAGTAGTATCCCCGGCCTTTTTTAATGGTTTCTGTTGGGTGCTCTCTGTTTTTTGCTTTTCCTCATCTATTCTCTCCTGAAATAAATCCACTGAAACTGAGCCAAACACACTGCTGAATAACACTGCTTGTAACAGAGTAAAACTCAACATTGGGACCCAGTATTAAAATTTCATGTCTGAGTTGCTGGTAAATCTTGCCATTAATTCTAATGTGCTTTAGAAGTGGTACTAGATTTAAAATAAGCAATCTCTGTATATGTAAAGAAAGAAAGAAATGAACCAAAAAGTTTACAAAGGAAATTAGGCCTGCAAAAGTCAGACCACCCTTTTCAAAACATAGAGAAAGAAATAGAAAGAAAAATATTTTATTTCTCTGTGTGATCTAGTTGATTTTTATCTTTGGATGGAACAGTTTAGCACTAATGAGGATTTCATCCCTGCTCTGCTAAACCACACTGTCATTCCAGCAGTGATGTATTAGTAATCAAGGCAGCTTAATCCTATTCATTTCCATGTGTGCCTCTTTGTAGCCTGACACCTCACCTGTCCTGGGGCCACGGAAAGTGAGCATTACGATTTGGATAGCCGTTCTAGTCTTCAAGGAGAAACTGTCTTGATCACCCTGCCCAACTCTTTCATACCATAGACTGCATCTCGTACTAACAGTTTGTGTGTGGGAAAAATCAAAAATGTCAACTGCTCCTCTGAGACTCACACGCTTTCTGCAAGGTGCCCAATCACAGAAGTCCATGCTTTTGACCTTTGAACCTGCTGAGCATAATTAATTGGAGGTCAGTTTTAAAAACACCATTGCCTCCAGCGGGTACCTGCTGTCATTATTCAGTCTTACCCATCAACCATCAGTGTTCGAATGATCACTGACATGCCGGAGCAATGAAAGAAACCTGTTGTTAAGAGGCTGAATAAGGTCACTCCAAGCCCAGATATGTGCTAATTTCAGTCATATTGCTTAATGGTTGTATTTCTTCTTTTTTAAAAAAGGTAAAAGCATGTCCGTCTCCTCAAGCTTTTCAGCAAGACTGACAGAGAGTACTAGAATGACATTTTGGAGCAGCTTCAGTTACCAAATAAAATAAAGGAACTTATATGCCCGAATGATTCCTAACAGACTAGAAAGATGTGATAATAAGTGGAATTCTCAAATTGTTAGCAAATTGCCCAAGTACACTGTGGCATGTTTTCCAAGTATGCAGCACACTTAGTGCTAGGACTGCATATCAGCTTTTATTATGACCAAGAGAAGAAGCATCCCCATGTCCTGAAAGCTGGTTTGCACAGGAAGCATGTTGCATTATTCACTCCCTTCCATCTGTCTTCAGGTCATCATGTTCCAAGAGACTCAGAACTGAGTGGTATAGCAAAAAATGATCCTGATTGCAACCTCTCCCATTCTTTGCCAAAGTTTCATATTTTAACGTAGAAGCCTGTCAAAATGATAAAGATGAGCGATATGGCTGAGAATCAAAGCTGATAAGTACTCCCAAGCTCAATTGCATCTCTTAGCCTTCTGTTTTCACCATCCTGAGGCAGCTTTAGTTATACTTAGAGGAGTCCTATTAAAAACAATGGGGCTTCTGTTAGTCCCAGCTAAGAAAGTTACTTAATATGGTTAATGGCTAACATGATTAGTCCTAACTGTAATTCCTTAGATTTCCATGGGTCATACTTAGTCTAAGTATAACTAAGGCCCTTTCCTCACCTTACCTTATCTTGTCATCCTCCAGTTGTGATCCTGGCAGCACCTTTGGCAGGAAGGGAGCATGACGGGAATGCTCCCCTCCACACTGGACTGGCTCCCTGTGGAAGGGGGTGCAAGGGATGCACCTCTTCCTTCCGCAGCACAGCCGGCTCTTTCCCAGGCTGCATTGGACAGATAGCACCTCCATCTCACTTCCAGGCCTTCCATAGGGCAAGTAAGTGTGGAAGCATCATGTGATAGGGGCTCATTGACAGAGAAAATCCATCAGTGATTTACCTTCTGATCACACTGGCTGGTGACAGGAGAAGGATGGGACCATGACGATGTCTTGCTGAAGTGTCATCATGGTCTCATCTCCCTGCCAGGACACCATGTCCATGCAGAAAGGGCCTAAATCTTAATCCCATCAGATACTTGGTATATTTTTTTAAAAGTAATGTATCAGTGTTGAAAAAGTAGTGTGTAACTCATTATTCATTACTTTACAAGCTTCCGTATGCCCTATACAATACGGGTCCAGGTAACTTGAAGAACCATGCCTCCTTCTAGTGGTTTGCTCGTGTTTTAAGATCTTCTGGGGAAGCTCTTCTCTCTGTTCCACCACCCACACAGGTACATCTGGTGGGAACATGAGAGTTTATTTGTTACCCTGATTTCTGGGGACACCTCAATGTGCTCCACGTGATGGGGAATGGAAACTAGCCAGAGCACAAGCAATAGCAATGCGAGAGGCAGGGTAACCTAGCAGGGTCTTTTTACCCAGTTTTTATGGAATCAGGCCAAGCCAAAAACCAAACAAGAATGTCCAATAAATGATTTTATTGAATGAAAGTCTCACGCAGCAACACAATCACTCACACACTCACTCAAGACCTATTAAGAAGTAAAAGAGAGGAAACTGGATGGGGGAATATTGAAGGGGTTGTAGCTGGGGTAATACTGCACCTTTTCCTGAAGTCTTTGGTCTGGGAAAAACAGTGGAGAAGTGGGGCTCAGCACGGAGAGGGCTGAGGGGATTACTCAATGGACAGAGAAACGGTCTTCTGGGATGACCGGGAGTGATCCAAAGAACCACTCAAAAACTGGGGCTATTTGTAGGGGAAAAGGTACCTGGAGGGCTAATCCTTTCCTGGGGAGAACAATGGGTGTTGCAACAAGAAAGAAGCTCCACAATGGTAACTTCCTTTGCATGATGAGATTACAAGGTGTTGCCCAAGTCTCAGGATTTTCAGCTGCATTTGGTTGTGGTGTGACTTCATGTAAATGGTCCTCGCCTGATAGGATATTTGCTCAATTTGGGGCAAACACACTAATCCCCTCAAGTCGGCTTCTCAGGGGCTAAAGACCCTTTGTCTACTGTGGGTTTGCACAGCTTGAGGTCTCCTGGGGCTACGTGACAGGGGATTTTACTGGCCTGACCTGGTTTTCGATTGTTTGACCATTGCTGCCTATGTGCCCATCCAGGTGACCTCTCAGGCACATGGAATCATATTTTAATATCAAAATTGTAGACCCCAGAATAGGGTTTTTCCAGTGGAGTAACATATTGGTGGCTGTTCCCAGGCTCTGGAACTACCTTTCTAAAAAAAGTTAGAAAAATTAGACTAACACCATCCTTGCCATCTTTCTGAAGGCAGCTGAAGGCCTTTTTGTTTCACTAGGTCTTTTAGGCTGTTGGCTGAGTGCAAGGCCCCTGCTGCTCTCCTTTCTTAAGATCCTATACCTATACACTGCGTTTTACCTTGACAGGCCTTCAATAGAGGACTGCCTTCCGCAAATATGGGCCTACAGCTACCCTGCACAGAGATATGCTTCCTGTCTATGCTCCTGTGGTAAGCTGTGAGCTGCAGAAGCACGCTGAGATTCATTTCATTGGGAAGTTCAAGTGCTTCAGCAACGAACACTTTGTATTAAACATTTGGAATGGAAAACCATACCCTCTAACACAGTGGTTCTCAACCTGTGGGTCCCCAGATGTTCATGGACTTCAGCTCCCAGAAGCCCCAGCCACTATGGTCAATGCTCAGGGCTTCTGGGAGCTGAAGTCCATGAACATCTGGGGACCCACAGGTTGAGAACCACTGCTCTAACAATTCATAGAGGAAAACTGGGATGTGAATGGCTGAGCCATATCAGACTGTGGTCAAAAGGATGCAGCCAGACAACAAGACTGCAAAAGTTGTTAATGAGGAAGAACACACAAAATTGCTATTTTAAGCAGAGAAATCCTGTATTTATGCACTTAGGCCATTTCCGCACTAGCATGTTATAGCGCTATGATTCCACTTTCAACATCTTATGGAATCCTGGGGTTTGCAGTTTCGGGAGGGGCCAAATGGCCCCTCCCGAAACTGCAAACCCCAGGATTCCATAGGATATTGAAAGTGGAATCATAGCGCTATAACACGCTAGTGCGGAAATGGCCTTAGTTTTGCTGCTGTTGCGTCCTTTCAAGTCATTTCTGAGTTATGGTGGTGAACCTATCACTGGGTTTTCTGGGGGTTGAGAGTGGGTGACACACCCAAGGTCACCCAGTGGATTTGCATGGCTGAACAATGAATCAAACCCTGGTCTCCATGGTCATAGTCCAGTGCTCAAACCACTGCACAACGTTTATTTTATGGAAGGCAAAACCCTGCTCCCTCCTCTCCCCTCTGCTGAGTTGAGCACAAACTGCTTTTGCACTTTGAACTCAGTTTACAGCAACTGGAAGTAAAATGAGGATGAAAGGGAAAGTGGAAGGAATAGAGATAAAGTGGGACATTTTAAAAGCAGCTAAGAAAGTGGGAAAGCAAAAGATTAATTGGGACTGTCCTTGATAAACCAGGACAGTTGGAAGGTATAGAAAACACTCATGAACATGCACACGTTTGTAAATTTTAATTCTTTTTTTGTTATCTCTGATCAGTAAAGCTATCACAGGGTCATGGAACCCAACTAGGTCCATCCAAAAAGTTATGAGCTTTGAAATAATTTTGCGGTTAAAGTTATCTGCTGAGGAATCTAGAAACCAATTCTTATAGACTAACACCCAAAGCACTTTCATAGCATCCCTCTATATCATTTTAAACAGGCTCTGCTGAAAGTACTTTTATTGTTAATCTAAGCTAAATTTCTTTTTGCAAAATTGTCCAGAGCACAGTAATTAATGACATATACTTAGCAGGTTGCAGAGAACAGTAACAGCAACAGTAAGTGGTTAAAAGTTCAGAAGTCAGCATGAGGGTATCATGTCCTATTGTTATTAATGTTTGAAATAACTGTATACCAGCATAACCATTAAAAGGATCCTTTTAAAACCCAGAGACACTGTTATTGAAGGTCTGTGGGTTAAACCTTTCATATTCAGGCTATAATTTAAGAATGATTTACACATTTTGTTCCAGTTTTGAAACAAAGAGTTCTTTTCTTTCCTTTTTCATTAGTGAAATACCACTTAGAAAAGAGTCACGTTAAAATAATAATTTATCATGCCTTTTATGAACGGCCTGATGCGATTCCATCATCTTTCACTCAATGGTTACACAGCTTCCTGTTGCTGACTTGTTAGCAGGTATTTTGAAGACTGAATGGCTTGATGTTATCAGATAGTCCTGCAGAGCTGTGCATGTTGTGACTTATCTGATTTATGGAAGAGCCATATCCCATGCTAGTGCTGAGAGAAAAAAATCTTCATTTTTCAAGCAGCAAACTAAAAGAAGTTGTCAGTTTTAAGATCAACAGTGAAAACAGATATTGTGCAAGGGGGAATGTAAGTATTCCTCCACTGTTTTGTCTGATAGTCCTAATGTTTTGTCTAAGGCATAGTAGGTCTCTTACAAGCAGAACATAATATATTTGGCAATTCACAACTTACTCATTAAACAGTTGACAGATTTGCTTTATTTAGGCAAGTCTAGATTGTCACTTCTGTGCTATTCTTAAAGCTAAATCCCAGCCTGCTCAAATGAAAGAAATATTTGTGGTTTAGTGAAGGATCTCAAGAGAAATGGCACTAGTACAAAGGTGTAGAACTTTTCCAATTAACATAGCACATAACTATCCTGTGGCACTGACTGCCACAAGAAATATAGATGGTCAGTGGCTTAGATTACTTTAGGAAGGGTGGCCTGCATTATTTATTTAATTAATTTGTTCATTGCTTTCCCCACCGCCCCACATAGAAATTCATGCTCTCACACAGATTTCTCTATCCTATTTTACCTTCACAGCAACCCTGTGAGGTAAGTAAGGCTAAGAGCTGGTGATTACCTAAATGTCATTTTCATAATTCAGTTTCAGGATGGAGTGATGTTTGAACCTTATTGTTTTAAGTCCTGGTCTACCCTGGAAAATTCATGGCTGAAACTTGAGAAAGTTCCATTTTTGGACTATAATTCTCAGAATCCAGCATCCAGCATCATCACTGGAAAAGTGGGCTGGGGGATAATGGGATTAATATTTCAATAAATAACATTTCTAAGCAAATTTGCCTCTACACATACTTTTCCCACTTAGAAACATAAAACCGTAGTTGGACAGGGCCCTAAGGCACATCAGGCCCAACTCACTGCTCAGTACAGGAGATCCACCCAGAGTGTCTCCAGCAGGTAGGTGTTCACCCTCTTTTTGAAGACATCCAGAGGAGGAGACACCATAGACTGTCTAGACAATTGTTTCTGTTGTCGAACCGCTCTTACTGTCAAGACGTTCCTTCTAATCGCAGAATCATAGAATAGTAGAATTGGAAGAGACCCCAAAGGCCATCAAGTCCAACCCCTTGCCATGCAGGAATATACCAGCAAAGTATTCTTGACAGATGGCCAGCCAACCTCTGTTTAAAAGCCTCCAAAGAAGGAGACTCCATCACACTTTGAGGGAGTGTATCCCACTGTCAATTTGCTCTTACCATCAGGAAGTTCTTCCTAATGTTTAGATGGAATCTTTTTTTCCTGATGTTTGAAGCCATTGCTCCATGGCCTACTCCCTGAAGCAGCAGAAAACAAGCTTGTTCCATCCTCCATATGATATCCCTTCAAATATTTAAACATGGCTATCATGTTTCCTCTTAACCTTCTCTTCTCCAAGCTAAACATACCCAGCTCCCTAAATTGCTCCACATAGGACATGGTTTTCAGGCCATCTACCATTTTGGTTGCCCTCCTCTGGACATGTTCCAGTTTATCAATATCTTTTCTGAACTGTGGTGCCCAGAAATGCACACAGTATTCTAGGTGGGGTCTGACCAAAGTAGAATAATGTTCAAGCAAAGTCTACTGTCCTGTAACTTAAAATCATCAGACCTAGCGCTATCCTCTGAGGACAAACCTGCAGTCTCCTCTTTGTGGTAGCTCTTGAGTGTGATTGTGTCACTCCTCAATCTTCTCTTTACCAAGATGAACATTCCCAGATCTTTCAACCTTTTGTGATATATTTTGTTCTCCATGCCTTTTATCATCCTTGTTGGAACTTGCTCTACCTCCTTAAAATGAGGTGCCCAGAACTGAATACAGTACTGCAGAGAAGGCCTGACCAATTCAGATTATAGTGAGACTATTACGTCCCTCGGTTTGGAAACTAAGCTTCAATTAATCCAGGCTAAGATAGCTTTTGCCTTCTTTGCTGCAGCATCACATTGCTGGCTCATGTTCAACTTATGATCAACAATAATCCTAAGGTCATTTTCACATGCAGTACTGCTGATCCAAGTATCACTCATCTTATTCTTTTGCATTTGGATTTTGTGGGCTCAGTGTAGAATTTTGCATTTGTCTCTATTGAATTTCATTTTACGGTAGTAATTTCAGCCCAGTGTTTTAAAGTATCAAAGTCCTTTTTAAAATCTGTTCCTACCAGCCAATGGGTTAGTTACCTCTCCCAGTTTTGCATCATTTGCGTATTTGACAAGGATTCCCTGCACACCAACAACTAAATCATAGATAAAAATATTGAAGAGGACAGAACCTTGTAATACTCCACTTCCAGTTTGAAGAGCAGCCACACTTTGAATTTTCCAACCAGTTTTGGATCCATCTGATAGGTTGCCATCTATTTCATATTTAGTCAGTTTGCTAATAAAACTATCATGGGGGACCTTATCAACTGCTTGATGAAATCCAGATAAATGACATCCACAGCATTCTCACCATCTACTAAAATAGTGACCCAATAAAAAAAAATATAGGGTTAGTTTAGAGGATTTTAGTTAACAGCGGCATTTTGCACCTGACCACCTGAAGTATTACTTTGTCTTCATCCCTTCCACTGAATACATGAGGAGTTCTGGGTGTCAAGAACATGTGGCTTCAGGGTTGGGGGAAGACTTGAAAAATTGTTTTTTGGTCCTGCCCAGAATATATGGTTGACTGCTATCATTTCTGAATTTGGGAAAGATTTGTTTTCCTGCTTGATTGACTGAGATTTACTCCCTCCTGGCTGTGGTCTGTCTCCCTTGCTTGTGTCATAGAAAGAACTGTGCCCTAATGCACAGTTTGGGCCTACCTGTGGCACTCTGTAGTCTTAATTGTTCTCTGGAGGCAATGTGCACATGAGTATTTCTACTTTTGTAGTGGACAGATTTATCACTTTGCCTACTGATTAGTTCCAGTCCTATGAACTGGATGCATTTTGCAACAAGCTCATCAGGGTGATGGCTCCACATCTGACTGCATATTCCTTTTTACAACCTATATTCATGTCTGCTTGGACCTTGATTGTGTGTCCAGTAAATAAAACAGTTTGGATTTTAGCTAAGACAAAAAAGGCATATTGATTTAATATTGCTTGTGGATTTGAATTATGATAGTATCTTCACGAGAATGTTATAGAGGTGCTAATTCTCAACAGGTTAGGATAATCATTTGGTATTGAGTCAGTGGGCTACACTACAAATATCTTATTAAATCTAAATTAAACCCACACTTGGAGTATAAATGCGTCATTGCAATTTACAAGGGATCTTGGCAGAAAATATATTTCTTTTAGTAACTGTGGAAACACCTACAGAATATAGATTCCAAAATGAGTATAAATGCGTATCAATTGTGCATTACTGGAAAATTTGTACTGTATGGAAGTCAGTTTATTTTCCTGCCTTTTAAATGTTTATTGGATACCAGAGATATTTTGAAGTTGGAAAGCAAGGCTGTATTGGAGAGAAGCAGTTGTTGAGAATTCTTTACACTTCCTGCCATTCTGAAAATCTAGTGGTACTTGGTTGCTGCTTCTTCATTTCTCCCAGGTTTCCAAGGACAGCCAGACACCTCCTAGGTACCCTCAAAGGGACAAGGGAGTCCTTTTGGCTGCCCTTGCCCAACTGTGGGAGAAGTCACTGCCTCGCTGACTACCTATAGCTATGCTGTTAGAGTGTAACTTCATGATCTTGAAGAATACAGACAAATTCCAGAGCATGTAAAGCTCACAACAGGTCTACTAAGTGAATTCCAAACCCACAAATCTTCAAATCTCTTGGTGGAGAGAGGGGACAGAAAGGCAGAAACGTCTGAACTCTGACTTCCTCCCAGCCATATTCTTTGCCTCATGCAAAGACAGACCTGGAAATATGTAACATCATTCTAGGACTTTCCACAAATTCAGTCACATTTTCCATTGTGTAAAGGCAAAGAAACTATGGCCTGAGCAGAAGAGGCAAAGGCACAATTCACACAGAACAGAGACTGGGATAAATTTTGAAACGCAGGTAGCTAGAATGAAAAGAAGTAGATCAACCATGATGTTGCTTTAAAGTGAAATCTGTTTTCATAACAACTACCACAATGAGTCTTACCCCCTCTACATCCAAAGGTAGTTGCAGGTAGATCCACAGGTAAACAAATGGCAGTTGATGACTCCCAGGTCAGAAGAGCAGTGAGTCTGTTCTGGCTTTTTAGTCTAGATTTTCAAGGAGCTATCCAAGTTACTGAACCTATTTTGGAAACAGAGTTCATCACCTTGGATAGCTCCTTTAAAGTTCATTCAGAAACCCAAAGCAGATTTATTTCCCCACTGACATGGGAGCCTCCAGCCACCACTGCAGGCAGATCTACCAACAAAAGATAAATAAAAGCAATGAGGGAGGGAGGGAGGGAGGGGTGTCTCATTTCCCTCCTGTTTTCCTGATTAGAATCTATGTAGGAGTACTATCTCCAGCTCCTTGCCATAGGCCCAAAGACAGGAAGGGCAGAAGGAAAATTTCATTCAGGAAAACTTAAGGTAGGAAGGTACTAAGACATCACAACTCTTTCCCGTAACAGTGATGCTGAAAACAAGCTGGCAGCTGTTCTGTGGCTGAATGAAAGTAAAAAGAAAATACTGGAGACTGAATTGCAGATCTCCCATGTAATGTGTAGCTTGGCCCTTACAAACTGTAGGAAGTTGAGCCCAGCCAAAAGTATCAGGCAGCCTCAGAATGTAATTTCTTAAACAAATATGGAGTTCTTTTGAGTTTATTTTTGCATTCTTTCTTCCAGATGCAATGAAATTCCTGCAGGCATTTTCACTTGCATATAGCCAGTGTTTAGATCATCACACATGTCTTGCACTTATGCCTGTATTTTGCTGCTTGTACAGACTGCAAGGTAAACATATGTGCAATTGTTGTACACAATGGGGTGTATGCAAGTTCTTGCTGTAAGTGTATGAAGTATTTTTCATCAAAAGGAGTTTAAAGTCATAAGAAGAAAGAATCTTGTTAGGACTGTCTGTTCATATTGGAAGAAGGGGAGAATTGGTCACAAGCTCAGATTTTATTGTTCAGAAAAGAAAGTGAATAAAAGACATGTTGGGTTACTATCATTCTGATTTATTAATCTTTATTCATCTTTCTGTTCGTTTATTTAATCAGCTGGTATACATGAGTTCTGGTTTGGGGGAAAAGATGAGATATAAATAAAAACATCACCAACATCCTACATCTGCATCTGATGTAGTAGACTCAGTCTGTGAAAGCTTATGCTACCAACTTCTTTCTCTCAGTTAGTCTCAAAGTGCTACAAGATCTTTTTGCATACTGATCCAGACTAACATAGCTATGTCTCTGAAATCTGCTACTTCGTTATGTATGCATAACAAAGCAGCGTAACCTGGCTGACACCCCACTGCCCACCTTAACAGCCAGCAGCTGCATTGAATGAAGGAGGTCTATTCCACTGCCAGTTGGGGCTCAAGGAGGAGGATGTTTCTGGTCCTCTCCCATCACTGAGCAAAGCTGCAATGAAGAATCACAATAGAGGTCCTGCTTCTGATTGTTACAGTTCTGTTTACTGGTGGGAGGTGTTACTTCAAATGCATGTGACCCTTTGAGGTCCTCTAGCAGTACCCACAAATCAATATAAAAAGGGGAAATTAATTGGTTCTAATTAAGAGTGCTTCAAGAAGTTGGGTAACTAGCAAGATCTTTTCACCAATGTTTATAGGGTCACTGAGAGAAGAAACCAGCCAGAGATGCAAAAATAAGCTAAATTGTGTTTTATTGGGGAAAAGTCAGGCAGGCACTCAAGATCAACAATCGCTCACACACTCACACAAGGCTAACTGAAGAGACAGGGAGGAAAGATGGATAGCAGAGATTTTAGGGTAAGATGGACAATATTTACCATTCCAGCAAGCAGCAGAGGGAACACAGTATGGCTTAGGCTGGCGTCCAAGGACAGTACACAATCGGAAATCAGAGCAGCACAGTGGATGACAGCAATCAATGTACTGCATCAAGGTGCCCAAAATCAGAGATACTTATACCCAAAATCTGCCCTGAGGACAAGGGGTGTAAATGGTTCTCTGCCTGAGCAGACAATGGAGGTTTCAGAATGGCAAAAGGTGGCCAGAATGAGTTGATGATCTTAATGTATGAGGGAAATATGTTGATGATTTTAGTGTGTAGGTGACAAAGGCATTGATAGCTGTGATAGCTTTGTATTTTGAGGACAGGGCCAGGGATAATGGCGAAGGAAAGGATAAGGTGCTTGAAACAGTAATTGATTGAGTGGGAATCGTCCTGCTTCGTGAGTCAGTGCTGTCAAAGCTGGCAGTGATCCTTTGTGTTTTGTGATTTCTTGCCTATGATCTCACTACACCTAGGAGGGGAGTTGCTGGCCCAATCTGATGTGCATTCTTGATCATTTGTTGCCCTCTTAACCAGTCTGGCTACCCGATGATAGCAGGGCCCATTTAATAGCAGCTGATTCCCATAATAACGCTAGTTGAAATTGTATTTTGCCAATTATATCATATCAGATCCATGGGGTGTACAGGGCCAGTAACAGAGGGGGCTGGAAATATCATCATCCTTGTGCCTGACTGGTGGCTCAACAGAGCTCCTTTGCTAGTGTGACTGCTGCTTGTTAAGGTAGTCTGGGGTTAGCATTTATGTAGTCTTAAAGTAAGGTTACATAGTCTTACGGAATACAAGCAGTTATGGATCCTTAAATCTAAGTTACAAGTCCATAACTACAATGCAGAATGCCAGTTCATCATCATCATCATCATCATCATCATCATCATCATCATGTGGAAGTGCATTGTTCCCTTTTGCAAGTAGTATTAGTAAAGATCAAATCAGATGTGGCACCAGGAAATCTATTATCAGATCTGAAACCAAGCAAAGCATCCTGATTTGTTCTGAAGAAATTGAAAAGAGCACTGTAAAAATTTGAGAATGACCACGCTTTAGGACAGATGTGGCTCTTGGGCCACATGTGGCCCCTTCGGTCCCACTTTGGCAGCCCTCGAAGCCCCTTATCATTTCCCCAGGGGCCCCAACCCCCTCCCTTTTAATTGGTTAGATTTTCTGGCAATTTTTGTACTAAATCATTCAGAAAAATTCAAGAACGCACAAAAGCATGCAAAAATACCACCACAACAAATAAGAACCCTGTATGATCTCAAATACCTCCATTTTCTTCTGCAGTCACTCATAAAATGGCAATAGGAAGAAATATGTTTTCTCTTCCTGACACCATTTTGAGAAGGTCTGCAGAGAGATAGCCCTATTTTCCTCTGAAGGTATTTGTGCTCAGTGTGGGGGGACATGGGGGCTCTCAGGTTAAAAATTGGCTCTGGCACCTACACAGTTGCCCGCTCCTGCTTCAGGAAATATGATAACAAAGTCAGAAATTTCCTCCATCTCCAATCTGATTAAGAGGCAGAGATGGTGTCTATTGTACCCGGGTACAGGGGACCAAAAGAGTAGGACTTAGGCATCAGCTTTACCAGTACATAGTGTGGATTTTACTTGCTGCAAGCCATGGGGGCCATGTAGAACCTGAAGAAAAAAAAATGTTGGCCAGGGTTAGTTGATAGATTATTTCATTGTGATTAGATCAGTTTATTTTGGCTCGTAGTGTTTGCTTGCTTGTTTGTTTTCTTGCTTGCTTGTTCTACCACATTGTGCCATTCTGAAGGCTGGGAAAAGTTACTTTTGTAGGACACTCCAGTTCAGACAATCCTTCATGGGCCATACTCACTGGGGGATTCTGAGAGCTATAATTAACTTTCCCAAACTCTGGCCATGGTACATTGATGTGGTGAATATGGTTATTATCAGAGAGGCAGCTGCCAATATAAAATAGAGTAGCAGGTGCCATGTATGTTCAAGGGAAGAAAAATGAAATTGACAATGTAGTCATCACACTGCCTGAGGTACCTGTTAAGATGGAGGGAGTCTTCTTAGATCCCACCCACACTTTCAAAACCATAAGGCTAGAAGGGACATGAGCAGGACCACTTCTTGGAATTTATCTGCTTATTCCTACAAAGCCATGAGATAGATCATCTCTGGCCCATTACAAAAAAGGCCATTAAGGACAATCTGTGGGGAAAAGACTACACGTTGGCTTTGAAGTTGCGTAGGAGCATGGGACAATTCTCCCTGGGCAGCAATGTTTCTAGGGTGTCCCAACCTGTAGCCATGCCCCTGCACAGTGGCCACACCCCCTGTGCCATAACCACACCCCCTCTCGCCCCCTCAACACACTCCAAGCTCCACCACTGTGGCTCTGAACCACAGAGGCTCACCCATAAGAGGCTGTAATATATGGAGAAAAGTTCTGCCCGGATCTGATTGGCCACTTGTGCTGTTATTTAAAATATTTGTTGATTCATTGTGTGCCTTCAAGTTGTTTCCAATTTATGGCAACCCTAAGGTGAATCTATCACACAGTTTCCTTGGTAAGATTTGTTCAGAGCCTTTACCTTCCAGTGAGGCCAAGATAGTGTGACTTTCGGGTTTCCTTGGCTGAGCAGTGATTTGAACTCTGGTCTCCAGTAGCATAGCCCAATGCCCACCGCTCCAGCTATATTTATATTGTGCTCTATATGTGAAGATCTCAGTGTGGTACGCAATAAGATCAATTTGAATAGTTTAAAATAATTTGAAACAATAAGAATAATTTAATGGCTAAAAGCATATTAAATCATTTAACATTTTAAACAGAACATATTAAAAGCTGTTAAAACAATTTAAAACCACTCACATGTTCAGATTTGGATGAGAGCTATCATTCCCTCAAAGATTTAATAAATAGCCGTGTTTTAAATTGGAACCAGAATGACAACAGTGTTTGTGCCAATCAGGCCTCTAAGAGGAAGGCATTCCATCATTGAAGTACCAAACCAGTGTTACCCCAAAACATAGGTGCCACAAGGGCCACCCTGCAATGCCAAATACCTTCTTGCAAAGTGGGGAATTAATTAGCTCAAAGAGGAGGCTTGCGAGAGGTGGGGCAACTTAGCGAGATCTTTTCTACCAATGTTTATGGGCAAACGCAGGAAAAGAACCAGCCAGAGATTCAGGAATAAGCTAAAAATGTGTTTTATTGAGGGGAATTCACTCATGCATGCACACAAGATACACACAATCACACATTCACACAAGAGCTAGCTGAAAGAGAAAGGGAGGAAAAATTATAGAGAGGCTGAGGGATTTGGGGGGATTTATAATTACCAGTCCAGAAAAGTAGTGAAGAGTAGAAATGTATTTTGGCTTATGTAGGACCTAAGGGCAGTTCTCATTCAGGAGCCAGACCAGGGTAGACCTTCAAGAGACTGCAGTGGGCCTCCTCAAACCAGGGGTATTTGTACCCTGAAAATGGCTTGGGGCTGTGAAGGTTCCAGATTGCAAGACAAAGGGAACTTGTTGTGGACAGTGAGTCTTTCGCCTGTCGATGGGCTTAGTGCTTTGATTGACAAAGACATGATGAATGTTGTAATAGCTGTCTATTGTGGGTGCTGTGAGGACAGAAGAAAGAATTCAGGTGTACAAGGGATGGATATCTGTCAATCAGTGTCCTGGTGGGCTCCCCTAAGGCACAAGGCTGGTGAATCGGTTCGTGCCGTTTCTTACCAGATTTTCTGGGCTTGAAATAAGGCGGACTTTCCCTCATTTCCTTCCGCACAGCTACTGCGTATGTTCCATTCTGATCTGGAGGAATGCGAGTTCATGAATCCACACTGCCTCCGCTGTGGCCACTCCCGCTACTCCCCTCACCCCGCCTCATCGGCTGTGATTGGCTCTCTCTCTCTCTGTCTCTTTTTTTGCATGGTTTAGTACATCATTGCATACGTGCATACATGCGCAAGTCCATACTACCCCCTGGCCCCTCCCATGAGCCCTCCCCTGACCACAATTTGCATTGGCACGAATGTACGTGTCTGTACCACTGTGAAAGTACGAATTGGATCGATCTCGAAAATTGGAAAACCGATTTCTTCTGGTTTTCAAATAGAGCGCTTTAGCACCACATGGGGGCGCATTTAGTCAGAATTACGTGTGGAACGAAGGTAAATAAACTGAACCTAGTCCACTCCAACGTGCAGAAGACCTCTGCGGCAGACCCTCCCCACGTTCCTTCAGAGGCGGCAGGAGAAGGAGGGGGTTCACCGATCGAGGTGGTTGCGTGAAAAGCGTTTGAAGTCTGAGGGCCTTCAGCTGTGAGCTGGGCCAACGGACATTTGATCAGCCCCAGCTGGGCCCAAGACTCTGTATTTAGGCACGGGACAACAACCGTCTTCTATCCGAGAAATCCTTGTCATTGAGTTCGCTGCTTCTGTTTGTTTTGGGTGAAGTAACCTCTTGTTTATTTTACTACCTTCTTACTAAAGTCCATAAAACCCAGCTCCTGCCTCTGTTTGCTGCTTAGCCGCCACCTTGCATTGACAGAACTACTGAATGCCTTCTTTGCCTCAGTTTTCTCCCAAAAAGATAGAAGTATTCAACCTGGGGAATGGGGAACAGGTGAGGAAGCAGGGGAAATGTAGCACAGAGTAAGTAGAGAAGTAGTACAGGAATATCTGGCTAAACTAGATGAATTCAAGTCTCCAGGGCCAGATGAATTACATCCAAGGATATTAAAAGAACTGGCAGAAGTCATTTCTGAACCACTTGCAATAACTCTGAGAACTCTTGAAAAACAGAACTCCCAGCAGACTGAAGGAGGGCAAATGTCATCCCCATCTTCAAGAAGGGGAAAAAGAAGGACTCAAATAATTATCGCCCAGTCACCTTAAATCAATACCTGGAAAAATCCTAGAGCAGATCATTAAACGGTTAGTTTGTAATTACTTAGAAATGCCGTAATCTCTAAAAGTCAACATGGATTTCTCAGAAATAAGTCATGCCAGACTAATCTTATCTCTTTTTATGACAGGATTACAAGCTTGATAGATGAAGGGATTGCTGTAGATGTAGCATATCTTGATTTCAGTAAGGCCTTTGACAAAGTTCCCCATGACATTCTTGCAAAGAAGCTAGTAAAATGTGGGCTGGATGGGGCTACTGTTACGTGGATTGGTAATTGGTTGACCGACCAAACCTAAAGGGTGATCACCAATGGCTGCTTTTCATGCTGGAGAGAAGTGACTAGTGGGATGCCAAAAGGTTCTGCCCTGGGCCCGGTGCTATTCAACATCTTCATCAATGACTTGGATGAAGGAATGGAGGGCATGTTGATCAAATTTGCAGATGACACCAAATTGGGAGGGCTTGCTAATAGACCAGAGGACAGGATCAAATTTCAAAATGACCTTGACAGATTGGAGAGCTGGGCCAAAGCTAACAAAATGAATTTCAACAGAGAGAAATGTAAAGTCCTACATCTAGGCAGAAAAAATGGAATGCACAAACATAGGATGGGGGACGCATGGCTGGATAGCAGTACGTGTGAAAGGGATCTAGGAGTCTTGGTAGATCACAAGCTGAACATGAGTCAGCAGTGTGATGAGGCAGCCAAGAAAGCCAACATGATTCTTGGTTGCATCAATAGGAGTATAGTGTCTAGATCAAGGGAGGTAATGGTACCACTCCATTCTGCATTAGTTAGGCCTAATTTTGAATACTGTGTCCAGTTCTGGGCACCTCAGTTCAAGAAGGATGTTGACACGCTGGAATGTGTCCAAAGGAGGCGACCGAAATGGTGAAGGTTCTGGAACCAGGAGTGGCTTAGGGAGCTAGGTATGTTCAGTCTGCAGAAGAGAAGGTTAAGAGAGAATGTGATAGCCATGTTTAAATATTTGAAGGGATGTCATGTCGAGGAGGGAGCGGGCTTGTTTTCTGCTACTCCAGAGACTAGGACAAGAAGCAATGGATTCAAGCAGCAGGAAAGCAGATTCCACCTGAACCTCAGGAAGAACTTCCTGTTGGTCAGAGCTGTCCAGCAGTGGAACCTGCTGCCTCGGAATGTGGTAGAGTCTCCTTCTTTGGAGTTTTTAAAGCAGAGGCTGGATGACCATATGTTGGAAATGATTTGATGTGTGTTCCTGCATAGCAGGGGGTTGGACTCGATGGCCCCTGTGGTCTCTTCCAACTCTATGATTCTATGATTCTATGATTCTAAGATGCATTGGCCCGCCTTAGTAACCACGTGCAGAAAGGGCCTAAGACAGCTCACTTTGATCCTCTGCTGCTTCAGGAACAGCAACTATCACCCACTTCACCCCAAATTCTTGCTTTCCAACCTTTCTCTCTTTTACCATCACTCACCTTACATGGTTCATGAGACTGTTTGATTGTTTGCATGCTTGTGAATGTCCCCCAAGAAAGGCATTCTTTTTGATTTCCAACTGGTATCCTACAGTTAGTACTGGTATACACAGATGAAAAAAGTCCCATAAGGTCACCCCATCTCTTGCAGGCCTCCCTTCTTTTGAGCCAATAATTCCCCACCTCTTCACAGAGGCACAGGTACTGCTGGAGGACCTCAAGGTCCCCCACCTTTTGGGGGTGACACCAACAATAAACAAAATAATGGGAATTAAAACTGGAATGGAGCAGTAGGAAGCAATGGAAATAACATAGGTTTCTTAAATTGAGAGTGCTCTGAATTATTCCATCTTCTTATTTTTTTTTTTAAATGGTCACTAACCTAATTCTGTCCTCCATTAAAAGACACTACTTGTCACCCAGCAGGCTACTATACAGAATGCCAGTGTTCTCAAATAAAATAAATGAACTGTCAAAATATTGAATTGAGATTTAGGAATTTACTAGTATAGGAAGATTAAGATGATTACAGCTTAAATTGGTACCATTTTGGGCTAATTGGTTGCAGATACAGTGCTGTGGCTGAATGTGTTGATTTGAGAAAGCAGCATAATTTTATTTCACTATTGGTAGAGATCAAGGACATAAGAAGATAATGAAATTAAGTGTGTAAATCTGCATACCTCCTCTGGGAAAACTTGTGTTGTCTTCTTTTTTTCTGACCTAGAACAGAATTAAAAGAGATTTGTGGGTAAAATGCAACAATGCATGTTAGAAAAGTAGGAGCCAAATAGGGGATCACTGCTGTGGCTTAACTCTTTTAATTCCACTTTCACTGGCATATCACTATCCTCCTATTTGTTTCTGACTCTTCCTCTATGTCAAGGCAAAATAGATATCATTATTTCTCTCTTAAAACTAAAATAAATAAATAACTAATAGGGATGAATTGGCAACAGGAGAGCAACCAGGACGACGTTCTTAACCTTTTTCTCCTATGCCATTTCTGCCAGTCAGAATCATACAGCATGAACCAAAGTTTGGAAATGTTACCCCCCCTTTTTTTTGGATTAGAAGTCCCAGAATACCCCACTGTAGTTCCAAACAGTAACTTTTCCAGGAACTGCCCTGTATTCCTCATTAACCCCACACTTTAGGGGAAAAGGCAATGTGCCTGTCAAACTTATTTCCCTAATACTGCACAGGAACACACACAGTGGGAAGGCAATATCAATCAAGACAAAAGCCATATAGAAAGGCTATTGTTTTTATTATTATCAGTGACGTATTTAAGACTTTCACTCCAAGTCTCAAGTCGAGTCTCAAGTCCTTGCAAGATACTTTCTAGTCAAGTCTCGAGTCAAATTTCAAGTCTGGGAGCCAACTTTATACCCCAATCTGTATTCCAGAATTTCTGGACAGAGTTGACTAAAGTCAGTTCTAACAATTTAACTAGAGACAGCCCTCTGCTTTTGTAATTTTGCCATCTGCAGCTTTGGAAGTGGGGAACAGATCCTTCTTACTTCCCATTTGCAAAGCTGGAGGCTTTGTCAGAAGTGAGGAATAGGGTCCTTCTCATTCCCCATTACTGAAGCTGGATCCTTCCTCCTCAAGCCCATTGCCTAACACATTTTCTGTTTCCCCTTCAGATATGCACCCTGTACTCTGGGCATGAGTCTTGCCTTCTGCTCCTAGGAAAAGTTTCAGAAAGCTTCTCCTATATGTAGTGGGGACAGGCTACTGAGCAGACCTCAACCCCACCTCAAGTCCATTGCCTAACCCATTTGCTGTTCCCTCTGAGAAATATGTCCACATTTGTGACAGTAAGTTGTAAGGTTTCTGGATGAATGTATTGTGTTACTGAACCAAGTGCAGCAAGTCAGCCACTAAAAATATGCAAGTCTAAAGTTGAGTCAAGTCAGTGCGTAACTTTTGACGAGTCAGGTCCAAGTCGAGTCGCTGAAGTGACTTAAGTCCGACTCGAGTCCGGGTCTATCGACTCGAGTCTACATCACTGATTATTATTACATTTACAATCCGCATTTTCTCCAAGGAGCCTGGGCACCCTCTCCCTGCCAAGTTTTTATGCTCATAGAATGGTCCTATGAGCAGAGAAGTCATGAATGACTGCCCCATGGACACCCATTGCTGTTTGAACCTCCCCAAGCCTGTTAACAGTTTACCACTACACGATTCTACCTGACTCCCAAACACCCCTTCCCCAGCAATCTCTGCTCTCAATGTGACAGATGCTTTAAAGCTTTAAAAACAGATGCTGAGAAATCTCATCACAGGATCATCGCCTCATGTGTAATTTGGTTCTTAGAGGAAGCTAGAGAGTTAACCAGGGTCTTCTTCGTGGTTGCTCTGGAATTCTTTGCCCAGGAAAACCAGAGTTGCGCCCTTTTTGCTGACAGTTGTTATTTTGATGGGCTTTAAAAACAAAAGGTTTTAAAAGAATGGGCTATTTGAGAGACCTGTATTGTTTTAAATTGAACTGTTTTTAATTACTTTTTTATCTTTTAAGTGTATTTCTAATCTTATGAGTTGTTTCATTCTGTTTTAATGTTGCCTTTTTGTATGTTTTTAACTAGATTGTACTTATTTTAAATTGTAAGCTGCCTTGAGTCCCAATTTTAGGAATAAAGTGTGATAGAAATAAAATGATGATGATCGTTATCATCATCTTGGACTATGTGGCAATGAAGGAAGCTGCAAGAACAGGTATACAAAACTGAGTATTGGCTATGAAAGCACGTCCCTCTGTTACAACACCTTACAGCCCTATCACGTGGTATAGCATGATTGGCAAGAAATATTATTTATTTGGCATGAAATATTAAAAACATTACACTTATGATTGGGAAACATGCAGCGAGCAGGACTCTGGCTGTACACCTGGGCTAGGTCAGAGTAGGAAAAAAGGTATTTAAACCCTAGGTACAACCCCAGCATTTTGCTAGCACTTTGGGCATCATGCTGCACCCCAGATGCTCCTTCCTCCATGCTGCCCTCAAACCCTTGTGTTTGAACCACATCTCCTCGATCCTCTGCTCCAGAACCGGTAACTATCACTCTATACAACCAAAATCTCTCTCTATCCAACCTTTCTCTCCTTTCCTTTCATTAGCCTTATATGGTTTGTGAGACTGTTTGATTTCTTGCGTGTATCTGTGAATCCCCCCCCCAAAAAAAATTCATTTGACTCTCAACAGGTGTTTCACAGTTAGTATTAGTATACAAAGGTGAAGTGGTCCCACAGTTACCACCTCTTGCAGCCCTCCTTTTGAGCTATAATTCCCTACCTTTTTATGAAGAAGTTGGCATGGTTGGCGAACCTCAAGAGCCCTCCCACCCCCCATTTTGGGGTAACAGCTCTTTGTTATATAATACTATACCCACAAGGCAGCTTCCTTATCAGACTGTTTCCTCTTCTGAAGAATCAATGCAGTACTGCCAGAAAGTAAATCTCAATTAAAAACTTTCTTTCCAAAACCTTTGGAGCTTGAGCTTAATATTTAGTAAGTTTAATATTTAGTTTAATGTTTCTTGATCTTGTATATTTTGGTCATCTGCATATGTCAGTTTGCTTTTGTTTGCATTGTTTTATGTTTATACTATTGCTTCCTTCTTGTGTATGTGTGTTAGACTGTATTACTTTGGCAGGGCTGGATATTTTCTGTTCTTTTACCTGTAAAGTACCATGTACACTGAGATCACTGTATAAATAAACAGTGATGACAATAAATCTTCTGAGATCAATCCATTGAACTATAAAACAAATTCCACTGAAGGAGTTTTTAGGAGTAGGGTTGAAAATATACTGTTAGTGTTATTCCTTCCTTTCCACTGCATAGGTGTGAGTGACATTGCTTTATGTGAGTCCAAATGGCACCACCTATGCAAAAGAGATGGGTAGACATCAGCAATCTTAAGAAAGGGCAGAATTGCAAGATTTGCAGACGTACAAAAAATTATAAGTACGCTACCACCCATGGGGTGCAAAAACAGCCTAGTGAAGATTGCACGTATATGGCAAAGCAACCACCACAGAATGCTGACTGACGGTTGAAGAAGAAAATAGAAAAGCAGGTGGGAGAGAAAAGAAACAGAGTATTCTAGTGGAGGACATAGCTGATTTACTGCAATGCTTCTCAAAGTGGTGGTCCATGGAGCAGTGCCAGTCCACAAGCCATCAGTTTCTGTTCCCTGGAAAGTTTCTGGGAAAGAAGGAAAGAATTGTAACCAAAGCACACAAAAATGGCACTGGTCCCTGGAAGACTGCCATGGCAACATTCTGTGGCATCTTGGGTTTTGTAGTTTGGAGATGCACTGGAGTTCTCTGGCTGAGAATTCAAAATGCTCCTCCTTCAACTGCAGGTCCTGTTTTCTATGGGATGTTGCAATGGCAATTAAGGTGGAACCATAGCACTGATCCTGTGTAGTGTGAAAGGGCCCCTGTATGTGGAGGTGTATCCAGGGTGGGGCAACTGGAACACAAGGCCCAGGCGCCAATGTCAAGGGGGAGCCAAAAAGTGGATCCCTCCCTTTACTTGGCCTGCTGTGCCCCCCAACCTCTGCCCCCTGCCCTTAACCCCACCCACCGTGGCCCTGCCCCTGCCGACAACAGCTCTGCCTTTGCTGGGGTCCTCCCTGGTAGGGGGTGGCAGCTGTTGCAGCCCTGTCCCTACCTGCTACAGCCCCAGTCCCTCCTGCCATGGCCCCGGCCCCACCTCCACCCACTACAGCCCACCCCCCTGCATGCCACTCACTGCCCCCTGCTCCTGCCATTGTCCTTCCTGGAGTGGGGGAGCAGCAGCAGCACCACCTAAGGGAGCAATTTGCAGGCTTGCCCTAGGTGCCAGTGAGCCTCAATACGCCACAGCCTATATGCACAAGTGTTATTTGCTATCTATAAATAGGACGGCCATCTGTCCTACTTCACAGAGGGCAGAAGCAGTTCTCTATTTCAAGAGCAATCTCTGCTGAAAGGCTGTCCAGTCCAGAACCATTTTAAAGAAGTAATTAGGGAGAACAGGGCCTCTGAAATTGTTCAGGAGCTCCCACAGGAACACACTGTTGAGCTGCTAGATAGCAGGCACAAGACTCTGGATTACAGTTTTCCTTATTATGGTGACATTTATTTCTAGCAAGTAAGTATGTATATAAAGCAGTGCATGCCATTTTTAATGCAAATCTGTCTTCTCTTCTGGAGGGGCATTTCTTCTTTTTTCATAATCATGGTATCTCCCCTGCCAGGTAAGTATCATTTCTTCTTCTTTTCAACAGTCCAGAAGTGGCATCTAAGGGAGATCACGCAAGCATGTCCAACTAATGTGTGGACAATAGTCTAGCTCAGTGGTTCTCAACCTGTGGGTCCCCAGATGTTTTTGGACTTCAGCTCTCAGAAGCCCCAGCCACTATGGTCAATGCTCAGGGCTTCTGGGAGTTGAAGTCCAAAAACATCTGGGGACCCACAGGTTGAGAACCACTGGTCTAGCTGAATAACTTAGCCCACAGATGTATACAATAAGCTGTTTGGATTAAGAAACTGAGGTGAAAGATGTGACAGACTGCACAAATTTTGGCAGCATCCCATTTGAACCAGCTATTGAGGAAGTCGTGGAGGAACTGCACAAATTTCTCCCACAGTGTACCCATCACACTCAGCCACTACCCATCCAACAATTACAAAGGCCATAAGATAGATGGAAAGATCTTGAAGAATAAGTGCAGTGTTCTGTGGGAAACTATGATGTCTTCATAAAATGTTCTACCTGGCCCTGAAAATTCTAGCTTGCACATTTATATTACTCTCCTTACCCTAAATGAATAAATCAATATATAAAAAATAAATAAAACTATAAAGAAACTGTCAGAGACAGATGTAATTTACTTATAGGGAAATGGTTGTTTGCTACACTGCCTGAACTCACTGGTTCCATCAGTACTGCTTATGTAAGTAATTACATTCCGGTGTCATGAGGGGAATCAAAAATGCCCATTAATGATTAGACTGGAAGCATCTTAGGTTTAAATACCAGCTGTGTCTCATTCCCAATATGTGACCTTAAGTCAACTGGTGTCCTTATGTCTCAATCAGTTTGCTCCTAAACAAAGAAAAAAAATGGAAACACACTGAAAACCAGATGTTTGTTACATGCAAGCCCAGCTTCCCTAGGTGAATGGATTGGAAACCAAACAAATCATATAACTTCAGTCTCTTGGTAAAAATGCACACACAGCTCAGGCCTTACTTATCAGCAGTTGGTTTATGCTGTTTAAACATACATAACACACACTGCACCAACTGACAGGAATTATAAATGCATCACATAAATGCAAGAGCATTGTTTTCCATTTAAGGAATCATTTGGATATAAATAACATCTTGCTAAAGTCCTTTGATTGAAAGGAGAATCCTTCAGAACTGGGGAAATTAATGCTGCTTTCAACAAAAGACCAAATAGAAAGTCATCATCAAAGGCAAAACTTAAGATGCAGTCATAAACTCTGATGCATAGCGTAATTAGTAGCTGATAGGGTAGGGTAACATATGAAATAGATCTGAACTTGAATCAAACACTTTATTCAAATACTCAAAATGTCTGTTTTAAATCAGAACTGTGTTTCTTGGATCCATCTCTCCTTTCTTACAACTAGAAAGATTATTTTCTCCTAATAGTTCTAGATCCTGCACATGTTTGGTTTAACATGTGTGCTTGAAAAGCAGGTTTCAAGTGGCTGTGTTATTTAATCAAAATGCTTTGCAAATAATTTCTCCATCCAACTGCTGTGCTAGTTCAGAAGTTATAACTTTTAAAATCAGGTTGTAGGATCAACCTGCACTTTTAAAATATCTGTCAATAATCTGCATGACATTCCTAATTGGAAGACTGTCTAGTTCTGAAGAAGGTACAAGACTCTTGATTGAGCAGAAGTCCTTCAATGTTTACTTTCCTTTAGAGATTATTATGACAGTTATCATAAGAAGTCCATGTATCTGTGCAGGGAAAAACATCATTGCAGAGGTGTTATTTGATCTTCAAATTACTACTACAGTTTGGTATACGACTTGGATTGATCCAACTAAATGTCTAAAATGGTGGCTGCTTTGAAAGCTGTTCTGATTAAACACATAGAAGTTGAGATTATATTTCTCAATTTGATCTTTGAATTTTCCAGTTTTTAAAATCTGAGCCCTTTGGCTCAATGTGGAACTGAACTGGATGAAAGAAACTATCCATCTAAAGTTGGAAGTATTTTTACTGCCAGGCACTGGGAGAAGGTCTTATTGGAGTCTGTCTCTTGTGTACCAAAATAACTTGCTTGGCTTCGGATACTGCACACATTGACTTGGATATGTGTGGGGAGTGAGCGAGTGAGTGAGTGAGTGAGCGAGCGGTGGTGGTGGTGGTTGTGTGCTTTCAAGTCATTTCCAACTTAAAGTGACCCTAAGGTAAATCTTTCACAGGGTTTTCTGGGGCTGAGAGTGTGTGATGCACTCAAGGTGACCCGGTGGGTTTCCATGGCCGAACAGAGAATCTGGGTCTGCATGGTTGTAGTCCAGTGCTCAAACCACTACACCACAGTTGCTCTCTGTTTTTCTCCCCTGTGCAGCACAACGCCTTGGCCCATCCCTGTATAACCATGCTTGCATGCTTTCATTGCTATACCATTGGGTAGTGGGTAGAATAGATCTTTGTACACTTGCTGTACATTTGTACTATATTTAAGGCTCCAAGCACAGAAGCAGTGGCTATATGTGCACAGAAGCTCCTGCGGGTGCAACCTTTATAGCTTTGTGATGCCAATGACAAGAAAATATATGGGAGTTCCCATGTGGTTCTCAGCAGTAAAAGGCTAAGAATTATTATGAAATTCTAAGAATCTGTTATGGGAATTCTAAGAGTGCCAGGGGGATTTTAAGTATCACACCCTTCCCAGAATAGGAGGGAAAATATATTGGAAAAGGTTTCCTTAGAGCCTCTAATAAATAGTTACTATGTGCAACGTTGCTGTGGCATATGCAAAGCCTGGGTCTCCTTTCTGGAAAGTTTCATGTTCCAAAGTATTGAGATTAACTATAATGGTTCCTTAAGAAACATAACAGACCTGAAACCTCTGTAGCAATAGCTGTGAGAAATTGATTCAATGTCTGATGTTAGCTGATTACAGACATCTTGAAAGAATTGCTTGAGCAGCCCTTCTTGCAAGTCTGGAGTCAGCCTTCTGTCATGTGGGTGCTCCTTCACAATTGAGTTCAAGCGTATGAGAAAGCAGCTGATTGGAAGCTTCAAGGACCTGTGTGCAATCAAAAGCTTTGAACTCTTTGTAGTTTGTGCACTTCCTTTGCTCCTTCTACAGGGACTATCAGAATATATTACAATGACCTAAACCAGTGTCTCTACCAACAGCCCTGAGTGTAATCCATAAATTAGTTCATTAATTCACAGGAAAATGTTTTCAGCCTGTCTTTGGTGCATACAAGATAACTCTGGTGGTTGGGAAACTTAAATGATCCAATGAAAAGCTATAAATGCTTTACATTTTTAACAAGATATGTGTATGTTTTTCTGATTTTTTAGGATTTTAATTAAGGTCCTTTCTGTGCAATGTCACTGTCCCACTTCTGCCACAGGATAGCAGTGGTTGGCAGGTCGTGCTTCCGCATTACGTCGTCGCCATCCCACTGCCATCCTGTCGCAACGCATCTCATTTGTGCAGCATTCACAAAATGGAAAAAATCCGTTTTGCGTTTCCAATCACACTGCACTCCCATACTTATCATTGTGCAGAAGCCACAGCCATGCGTTTGCAATGCTTCTTGCCTCAGCACAGCAATGGCAAGCGCCCAGCTGCACTGTGAAAGGAAGGGGCAGGGCTATCCCACTCCCTTCCACAGGGAGTGAGCAGGTGCGTCGGAGTGTTGCTGATACACTCGCTTCCAGCCCAGATTTGTATCGCCATGACATGAAAGAGTGTCGCCATGTGGAAAGGGGCTAAATTTCTAATATGTTTACACTGAAATTATGTTACAAATAAGTATATGAGTGATGCCTCAACAGCAATGTCACCTTCAGTGCTGTTCATCAGTGAGAAGAACAGAACTAAGTGCTCCTCCACATCCCCTCCCCATCTCCACCAATGAGGCAATAGAAAGGGATGGCCTCAGAGGAAAATTGAGGTTTGGTATGTAGGGGAGAACAAGTACCTTCATCCCATTAGAGGAAGCTTTACAGCATCTTATCTTGTTCCAAGATTATTAAGGATGCTTTAAAGACACCAGATCCCAGCTGACCTTGGAAGCTAAGCAGGGTCAGCTCTGATTAGTAATTGGATGGGAGATCACCAATGAATACTAGGTGCTGTAGGCTATATTTCAAAGGAAAGAACTGGCAAATCACCTCTGAGTATTCCTTGCCTAAGAAAACCCTATGAAATTCCTAGGGTTACCATAAGTCCACACATGACTTGAGGGTGCACACACAAATGTGCACATGCAAACACACACAAATTTACAGAAGCCCCATTCTGGTTCTGTTCTTGCAACCCTAGCCATTAAGGACTCTGTATACGAAGTTTAAGAACAGCAGAAGAGCCATGTTGGATCAGACCAAATGCCTTTGTTAAGGCAACATGTTGTTCACACCATAGGTATCCCAGTGCTTTTGAGAAGCCCATCATCACTCCCCTACTCATGTTTCTCAGTGATTGATATTTGGATTCTGGAGGCCATTCTGACTTGTGCGATCATGAACCCACATGCAAGCAAGCAAGCATGCAAGTAAATGTATATATATATGTAATTACTATGCATATATGTCCCATAAAGCACATGGTAGGCCTCTTTGTCTTAACTAAGAGCTCTCTAGTTTGACTATATGTGATAAATGCAACACAGTTCAGCAAGCAGAAAACTTGAGTGGTGCAGGACTCCATTTCTCTGCAATGTGAGCGGAAACACAAGGTGATCCAAAGACAGAGCAATACATTATGCAGAGTTCTGTCGAATCTACTGGCATGTCTGAAAGGAGGAAAAAATGTCATTTTAATTTCTTACTTTTCCTGCCCCCCACTTCATGTTTATTATTTTCTGATCACTGATTGGAATGGAAAGGAAATTATGTGTGCCAGTTCTCCTTCTGGCACATATTGTTTTCAGTTCCAGAAGTGTGTTTAGCAAATGAGACCATGGGACTTGCAGATCTTTCCCCCACCCCATGTCCATGGAATGCTTCCCTATTGCCTTATTTGATACAGGAGTTCTGATGTGGCAGAAGTAAGAACTGAGGAAATCTCTATGGTAAGTGGATGGATGGTAAGTTATTTTCTCTGAGGCCGACTATCTCCCTGAGTTCAGGATGGCTACTGGGAAGTCTTCAGAGGCAGTGGCAATTCTGACGTTCATGGGACAGTAAATCAACTATGGTTTTTAGTCTAGACATAAAAGGAGCAGTCTCTGTTTCTCAAATCCAACCAGCACATTGAATATGTCTTTAAACTTCATACTACAACCTAGAACAGATTTGCCAACCCATTGGTTTCAGAGTCACAAGCTGCCACTGCTTCCAGGGTCCATAAATTTGCATTCAAGGACTGAGATTCAATAAGCACTCAACAAGCTGGTGCAGTGTAAGTGCAGCCAGGAGGAGAAAGCAGATATTATCCTTCTGGATCTCCTGCTGGACCCTATTCCTGACAGAGATTCAGCATTAGGAGATCTCCTATGCAACCTGGAACTGCTATCGGAGGAGAAAGCATAAAATGAAGGGTGAAATTCCCAGCTCCCATTGTAATGGAGCTACTGCCTAACCCTGACAAGTGCTGAAGAAAGGTTTAGCTGTCAGGCCAGTCATGTTTTGTACGTAGAATGAGGGGTGTATGTGTGTGTTGTTGTTGCTGCTGCTGCTGCCATGGGTAGCAAAATCACTTCGAATAGCCCTGCTGAATAGGTTCCAAAGTTATTCAGAACACTGATTACTTCACGCTTTTCTCATCTAATAGTATCATATTTTTAAAAGAAATCTACGTTTTTTCAGAAATGTGAGCTTTCTGTAGTCATATTGTTACCACCGTGAACTGGCCTGGCCTTTGGTCACCTTAGATATCATTTTGATATCATAATTCGGCCCTGCTCTGCCACTAGCCAAGTGTTTGCGAGGCCACCGAACAAGCGCAAAGCTAGGCATGGCTATTCACATTTGTTTACACCAAAGCAAGCCAGAAACTGCCAGATCTGCTTTAGGGGACCTCCCGAAACAAACACCTTTATTATAGATGCGTATTAAAACAAAGAGACCTCTGCCCCGAGAGGGCACCCTGGCGAGCTAAGTGCTTAATTGCCGAGCTAGCCGCATCTACATACTGGCCATACTATTGTCAATTCGGACCATAACTCAATCATGTAAATTCTGACCTTTCAGAGACATTGTCTCCAGCCGAAAACTCATTGTCTTCACCTAAGACCAGACTAGCCCACGGTCATTCCTTCCCCTATAAAAATCCTCAGTTCTGAGAGCTCTTCGGATCTTTCGCTGGATCGCTCCAGACCTCCATTCTGCCTTGCTGCCGCTCTGTTCAACGAGTTCCCCTCGGCTGCTGTGCTGAGTCTCCTTCTTTCCAATTGGTTTCTCCAGGACTGCGAGAAAAGGTGACGTATCACCCATTCCCCAAATTCTCTTTTCCATTTCCTATTTAGTAGTGAGGCTGTGTTTTCTTAATACTTGCTTAATAAATATTGTTATTAGTTGGAACGGTTTTGACTGCTCACTGACCTGACGCTGTATACATTGGGTAAAAGATCCCCGCTAAGTTACCCTGCCTCTAGCTAGCCAAGAGAGTGCTCCAGCTAATTTCCCCATTTTGTTGTATTTGTTTTGGTTATTTGGGTGTCTCTCACGGGGCCCCCAAGTCACCGGGTAACAATATCAGGACAACTGCAATGGAAAACTCCCTGCATAGCTGTCTTCACTAAAGATCTAATGCAGCTTTCTTCAACTAAGAAGAAAATGCAATGCACTCATCAGTTCCAGGTAGTGAAAAAAAAAATCCTCTTCAGTAATGTTAGAAATAGAATATGTAGGTTCTTGCTTTGTTGCATGTTTGGATGTCCAACAGGCAAGGCTGTTGACATGCTGCTCCCTGAGCTAAAGGATGAGGCTGCCATCCCCTCAGTTTCCATACAGAAGCAGATCAGAATCTTAGGTGAACCCGACATTAGTAGTTGTGACATGACAGTATCACAGACCATCCCCAAATGTGGCAGGCCATCTTAGGGGGCATGAGGCAGGCGCACATACCACTCTACTTCAGTGCTTCAAAATGTGATATGGTCACCTCTGTGGTACAGGACTCCAGTTTTCTCAACTGCTTTTGGCTATGCTCATGGCCCAGTTATAGGTATCTATATATACCTGCACAAGATTTTGCAGACTCACATAGGATTTTGTGTTCTCTTGCACGGTAAGGGAGAATGAAAGAGAGATTAATTTATTTCACAGCTGAGGTGAAGGATATGGTATATGTGTTTGTATATGTATGTATGCACAGTGTGCTATGGGTAATGCATGGAGGTACCTGATTATGGAGGAAAGCCCAAGCTTAGCAAGAGCCAGAAAACATATGTCCCATAGCCTTTTATCTAAGCCCAGAAGCCTGTTTTCAATTTCAAGTTCTGTTCTTGAACATGTGATGCAGTAATAATACTGCTAAAAATTACTGTGTCTGTGAACAAGTGCAGCGTGCATTTCTGTCCCAGAATGAAAAACTACATTCATGGTGCACACACCTGGGCCTTGAGGTCAAGCTTGCTGGTGATTTATTGATGATTGGATTGGAATTACATTCTGAAAATAGTTGACCATTTATTTTATTTTTTTAAAACTATGCTTCTGGTATGTGCTGTTGGACAGAAGTCCCATAGGTCTTTTGTGGAGTCATTGAGTTGTGAGGGACATCTTTCTCACTGTAAGGCCTGTAACACAGGATCATTGCAGCATTCCTGATTGGGTGGGGGGGTCCATATCTGCTTAAATGCCTCCTGTAAATGTGAGCCCACAGCCTCCCAAGGTAGCCTATTCCATTGTTGAACAGCTCTTACCATTTGGATATTATCTTTACTGCTCAGATATAGGCCCTTTTCACATGTTACCTTTCTCCTTTAGCCATTGCATGGCAATCCCAGGAAAGCCTCTCCTGGGAGGGAATCGCATCTGCTGCGCTCTCCCTCCAGACTGGCTGCCTGCTGGATGGGAGGAAGCACGATAGCTCAGCTCCTCCCTTCCACAGTGCAGCCCAGCAGTTTCCCAGGCTGTGCTGGGGGAGGAAGCACAAACATTGCGCTTCCTGACATTCCGCATGACAGGTAAGTGCGGGAGGGATGTGAGAGGACTCTGCAATCACGGATCATGTTTGAGAGAAACCCAAACCTGATTTAATCCATGATTGCAATGAAATGGCCATGGGATGGCCACGGGATTACGACGATGTCATGCAGAACTGTTGTCGTGATCCCATGGCCATCCTGTGGCCATTTCACATTGGAGGTGGTGTGGAAAAAGGGCCAAAACACCCTTTGCATCAACAAAGAACAAATCCACCTATTTTCAAAGAAACAGGCCTATGCCTTCTCTTCACTGCTAAGAACACCCGCCACTTTTTATCATTCTACCCAGGACTTGGTCTCCAGACCTGTAGCATCCTAGTCATCTTCCTCTGTAGTGTAGTGTAGTGCTTTCAGTGTTTGACTCCAAATCCCTGCCCAGCCATGGAACTCCAGTGAGTTACAAGTCACATTCTCTCAGTCTAAGAGGAACACCTGGGCAATTATCCTCTGGATAAATCTTGCCAAGAAAACACTAGGATAGGGTTGTTGTAAACTGGAGTTGACTTGAAGGAACACAACCACAACAAGAACAAGAACATCTTGGCTGGTATGTCCTTAGGTATTTATGTCACTGTAAACTGACTGACAGCCATGAAAATATGAATTGTGATGTGAATTGTGAGGGGAGCAGAGATATAGCTATGCTTCTGGGGCCACCGCAACGATGGGCACCAGAATGGTCTGAGACATAGTTTAGGGTTTGGTCAAAATTCTACAGTGTCTTTAATTTAAAAAACAAACAAACCCTGAAATGGAAGCTTCCAATGTCTTTCTCTTAGCCACACCAAAGGATGAGAGGAGCAAAGGAGATTATGTGTATGAGGTATGTCACAGTTTCATAATAGACAACTGTAGTTTAGCAGTAGGGAGTCAGCAGGAAGTAAAGGTGTGAGTGTTGGACTCTAGGACTCTGTGAGACCAGAGTCTGAATCCTTGCTCAGCCACGGAAGCCCAGTGGGTGACTTTGGGCAAATCACACTCTCTCAGCCTCAGAGGAAGGCAATGGCCTCCTCTGAACAAATCATGCCAAGTAAACCCTGTGATAAGTCACTGTTAAGTACCTGAAGCCACATAACAAACAACTAAGTTTAGCAGTTTGTGCAAGTGGGTTCTTGCCGAAGGTCATTCATTGATGTCCTAGGGCAGCATTTTCAGTAGTAGTTCTCAGTATCCACTGAAAAACAATTCAAGGATACAACACAGTTGGGCAACCATCAGAAGTAAGGTTCCCTCCCCCTCCTGCTGCTTTTAGCCCAAAAGAGACTCTTTTTTAAAAAAACAGGAAGTGACCACAAGATCTATTTCTGTGTTAACCTCTTGTTAGAAAGAAGGGATCAGCTGGGGCCAAAATGGCCTGGGGAGGGCAAAGCATGGTAAAATTGCAGGAGCTTGGGGGCATTTGGGTACAAAAAAGTTTGGGATATGCTGAGGGGCCCTGAAGGCCATATAAATAGACCTGGAGTGTATATCTGTCCACCCGCCCGCCCATCCGCCCCTGCATTTTCCTCACCACTCTTTTTATTAAAAATTCTTGTGTTTGTCTGCCAGTACCGGCTCACCATAGGCCCTGCTTGTTCAGGCTATGCTTGTTTATGTACCTGCTTATTATTTTAGGATAATGTGTGAGACAGTTACTCTTTAGAAACCAGAGCCTGCTGCTAATGAAGCTTCCAAAACTGGACGCTCGTGGCACCTGAAAGAAGAACTGGGCTGGAGACTGGAGAAACTGGAAAGCGTTCCTATACCTTTAATGGCTGTGTAGCAGTATGGAATATCAGCAAATGTTGCTTGCCATGCAACCAGGTAACAAGCAAGGCTTGTTGAAATTTCATTTCCTACAAGGCCATCAAAGGTGGAGGAGCCTTCTCCATTTTTTGATGTGGAAACTCCATCTAGACAGAAGCCAAATATTTTTAGCACACATAACAGAGTTTTGGGACTCTATCTCACAGAATGCTTCTGGCTGGAGATTCTGGAAGTTATAGGCCCTTTCCAAAGGAGGCTCTCATCCCAGCATTGGGATGGGGGAGCAGCGGGACCGTGATGGTGACGATGCTTCCTCAAGATGTAGTCATTGTCCTGTCCTTCTCCTGTTGCCAACCGGCCTGATCGCCGACAATAACCCCTGATTGCACAACAGTCCTGCACTTACCTGCCTTGCAGAAGGCCCGGAAGCATGACAGAGGCACTTCCTGCCCCAGTATGGCAAAGTGCCCAGCTGTGCTGCAGAAGGAAGAGGCATGTCTATCACACTCCCTTCTGCAGGAAGTCAGTCCACTGTGGAGGGGAGCATTCCCATCATGCTCCCTTCCCAGCAGAGGTGCTACCGAGATCGTGACCAGAGGATGACACAAGGAGGTAAAGTGCAGAAAGTGCCAGAGTCTGAAAACTTTCCCAGACCCTAACTTTGGGCTGAAGCACAGATCATATGGTACGATGAACAGGTGGGTATGCTCCTCGTTCTATGGCTGATATGATTAGATCTCACCACAGTTGTCTGAAGAGATAGAGGAACAGATTTGGCATTGATCTTGTTGCAGAATATAAATTAAGCCTTTTCATTCGTATTGCTCTTACATGGCTATTTGTTGGTACTGGCCATTTTAAATTAGGGAGTTATGTATAAATGAGACTGATGGATCTCTCAATGTCGATGGAAGACACGTATTGTCATCCAGCAAAGCTAGAGATACTCTGATTTTGCCAAATGCAAGGTGTGTGAATGATCACTGTGTTAGTTGTGTGTACATTTTTGCTTCGGATAGAAATATCACCGTCTACTCCTTTTTAAATTTCTTGTCTCTTGACCCCTTGGTTATTGATTGATTGATTTTCTGTTCTTATGTAAAGACCTATGGATGATTATACATATGTCAGTTGAGGATAACAATGCATCTGATCAGAGCTTGAGAAGTTACCTTTTCATCTACAATTCCCAGATTCCCATAGCCAGCATGTTGAGTTGCTGGAGAATTCTGCAAATTTCAAACCAAAAAACTAACTTTTTCAGGGTCTGCATTTTATAAAGTAGAATCTACAAAGGTTTATGCCCCCCTCACCAAGTGGTAGTAATCTTTGTTTCTTCTGTACAATGGTAATATGGAATCTCTCTGGAACCAGCTATTTCCTGGTTGTCTATCTGTGGGAATATATAGAGCTCTTCCTTCCTCTGTCTCGATGGGCTGGTTCAGACACCGTACTGGATATTCTGTTTGCTTGCAGGTGGATTCCATTCACATGTGCAATATGAGATGAGAGGTCAAGGAGCGTTCAACTGTAGAAACATCTATGATTGTTAGAGTACATTTTAGGAATCCAGAGATTAAGTGATTGCCACAGATGAGCTCCAGGCACTGCATTGCTGAGCTGTATTGTTGTGATTATTAAATGTTTCTCTGAAATACAAAATTCAGCACAACAACTGAAGACCACGGTTCATATCTGAACTGCTCTATTATATTTAAAGTGAGTTTGATCTGGATGAGAAATTTACTGTTTTTAACTGTGACCTGCAATAAAATGTTGTAGTGTGGAATGTTTCTGTTTCAGCTGTAGCCAGATAGCTAGCTATGCCTGCTTTCAAGATACTCCATTTCATTTCCCTCTGCCCCTTAAATTTTTGCTTCCCACCCCAACAGACTCTTATTGCTGTGTTTATGGTCTGTCCTCATTTGATGTTTTGGGTGTGGGGAATAGCTTCCTTAATGATTTTTACAAAAAAAAAAAAAAAAATTGTACTTCTTCAGACCTTGGGATACTCTCGAGTACGCTGACACCTCCTCTGTTGTTTCTCAGGTGCCCTGCTTTGCATACCTTCCAAAATTCTGCAGATGAAAACCAGGACACACATGGCCAAGCAACGTCAGGATGTGAGTAAGATAGTTAAGGTTATATGAGGAAAAGCACACAAGCTAGGAAAAGCTGCAGCAGTTTCCTTTGGCCTGAGCCTACTGGAAATGACAAGATTCCGCCCCCTCTCCTTCACCTCTGCTGACCTGAGTGCAAACTAGTTTTGCACTTTGAACTCATTTGCAGCAATTGAAGTAAGCTGAGGACAAAGCCTTCTGAGCAGAGAGAAACTGGGACATTTTAAAAGCAGATGAAAAAGTGGGATGACAGAGGATTAATTTGGACTGTCCTTGCAAAATTGGGATAGTTGTACTGTATGATCCTGCTATCCCAGAGCCCTAATCCAATGCTTCAATAAATTAGGATAGTTTGAAGGGTATGGCTTTGATGGACCATCAGCAGCTGAATTGGCCAGTGCAGGCAGTGATGCATTTCTATTGAAATTAAGTCACATCAATTAAAAAAAAACCCTTAAACTGTGTAACTTGGCTTGAATCCTGGAATATTCTTTTCCCTTCTGTTTCCAGAGAAAATGTGAGTGAGTATAGTTTGGGTTCTAAATGGCAATAACTTTTCCAAGGAGATACGTCTTCAGTTAGGGTAACGTGGAAAATGTCAAGAGATTTCAAAACAGCAATTAAAACCTGTAATATTGTGAACGTCTACATTTATATTTTGTGGATTGTACTATATAGCTCTTTGTTTTCTTGTTTTCTTTTTCTCACTTTCTATTTTTTTGCTACAAGTTAAAGCTTTGGTGGCTGTTTCGTTTAAAAATTGCCATTAAAAGATAACAAAACATTTGAGAGAAAGGGTCTCTCTCTCTCTCTCTCTCTTTCTCCAGCACATGTGGCATAAAAGGCCCATGCTGTCATAGTTTGACAGGTGTGTGCTCCAGCACTGCTGAGACAGTTTTTGCCCAGAGTTACTCATGAAATCCGAGAGTGTTTGTAAACAGTCTGTACTTTCTCAAAGGTGCCCTGGAGATTTGTTACAGGAAGTCAAATTGCTCAAATCTACCTAATTTGGCACGATACATTGAAAGCACGCTTGAGTGGTCATAATTGCAGTGGGACTGAGTTCATTTAGCAATCTCAGGCTGTACCTTTCCAATAACAACTGCAGGCGATATAAATTCAATCTCTTGTTTGTTTCTGAAAGTGATTAGTCTGAAAAATTTGGAATTTAAACACTCATAATTGCAAAGTGTTATTTACATTCAATTTTGATTAAATTCAACAACAACAACAAAACAGAGGAGAATGTCCTTTCTTTTAGGGGTGGCAAACTGAAGACTAAGTTGAGGGGACTCGAAAAAGAAAATATTTGATTCATTGAAGTTGTGATAAAGGTGGAACAAAAATGGTAGAGAGAATAGTCTTTACAAAAAGATGTGTGCTTCTGAATAATCAAAAAGCAGCCTTCAGTTATAGTTCCAAAACGGGTAATGGAGTCGACAGGGTCATATTTTAGATATGAGGTCTGACGAAAATAACATGAAAGACTGCCTTAATTGGCCCAGAAATAACTATTTGGCTTGAGGTAATCACCAAGCTTAATCCATGTTTTGGGAAAGGTGATCTAACTGAGTGTTGCCTTTAACTCTGAATATCATTAACTATGGGAACAGTGTTGGGTGAATGCGTGGAATTATAACATTTTATGAAGATTTGTTTTAATTACTCAGTTAATGACTTTTTTTTTTTGTTTGGCTCCCCATCTTCCTTAATGGAAATAAATTTTACAGAAACGGTGAGGAATATTTATGGGGAACGGGGAGTGAATTTTTAACTGAACTTAGGAATTAATCAATAAAGAATCCACACTGCTATGAAACAGGCACAACCATTTGGTTTCCCTGAATCCAAGCAAGAATGATTCTTGTGTGAATGAGAGATAATTTAATCTGTATGTTGTACTTTTTGTGGGCAGGAGGAGAAAATTAACTTTTGAAGATTGCCTTTTTGTTTGACCATGACAGCTTTGCCTTAGGATTGTTATAAATCAGAAACAACTTGAAGGCACACAACAACAACAGCAGCAGCAGCAATAACAAGAGTCCTTGAGTGGGGGAGGAATGAGAAAGTGAATCTAGTGTTAGAAACCACAATCCACATAGCAATGCCTTGCTCTTTGCAAGTGACATGTTTATAAATGTCTGAACAATATATAGACAAGATTACATATCAGAAAGCAAAAGGCTTTAGCAATTATTTCCCTGCTCCCTCCCCTACTTTGTGGCATTATGGATGTCAGCAGTGACTTAGCCACAGGACTCTTACCTGCTGAATGAACATGTAAAGCTGGAAAAAGACAAGAGTTGATTTAGCCAGTGGAAAATGCTCAGATGGAGGAGTCCCATTGTTCCATGATCATAAGTGCATGACTGTCAACAGTTACATTTTAGATGAGCTGAGCCCATTAAGGTGATGGCTGCTGTCATCAGACCTAGTTAGAAGCTTATTTGACCATAGCTCACTTTTCTTATTCTGTCTGCAGCTCATTGTCAGCCCAGCACATTAATGGAAAGCACGCAGGGAATACAGGGCAGTCAAGGCTGAGAAAGACACTGTGATCACTGAAGGGGCTGTTTCTTGTGGTTTTCCTTTTAGTTGTAAATGAAGTACTTCAGAGATGGCAAATCATTTTAAAATACCAGCAAATGTGATCATATTAATGCTCTTCCAGTGCTCAGATAATGCTTTTCATAACTACATTAGAGCTTGGAAAAGTTTTTTTCTTTCTAGCTATAATTCCCCAAGTCCCCCAGCCAGCATGGGACTTGTAGTCTAAAAAGTAACTTGCTGATATTTTTCTTTTTTTATTTATATTTTCAGGCTATTCAGGTTAAAAAACAGGGAAGACCCTACAACAGCAATGAAATTAGACTGCGATTATAGTATGGTCTTACAAAATAGATGTAAAGTCTGAAACTGAGGCAATCTCCAGATCTGACCGTTACCACACTGAAGCTTTCTTTTCCCCAAAAGAAATCTGCTTTGCATTTAAATATTCGTAAGTATCATAAGTATCACAGATTGATAGGAAAATATAACAAAGCTCTTTCTCCAAAAGAAAAAATAAATGACAAGCAATCCACTGCTTTCAATGAGATTCAAGCATGTCTACTTATTTATGTTCGAGAACCAAGTACTTGCATAAGGTGAAGAATATTCCAAAGCAAATTGACAATAAATAGGAATCCATTTGGGAAAAATGATAGAGATCTTAGGGAGGGATGAACAAATTTCAGGCTTGCAGCATCTGCTCCCCCCTTTTTTCAACTAGAACCCTGAAATTGGACACTAATTGAAACAGATGTATACGCACTTGGAATTAAAAAAAAATCTGAACCTAGAAATTTGTTCTGTGTAGCAGAAATGAATGGAGCTCTCAGTTCTTCCACATAAAAATCCATTCCAGTTTAGCTCAGCTTTCTTAATTTCAATATTATAATTTAAGATGAGCGCAGACCCTCTTGTTGGTGCTCTTGTTAAAAGGTAGAGAGTTAGACATTCTTGATGGTCTCTTGCAAATTGCCTGACAATCTACCAATAGATGTTGACCTATCTTCAGGTGACCTCTAATCTAATGTGTAAGATATTATTAGATCTCTCAACTCAGTGCATGTTAGAATAAAGAAGACAACCTTCAAAATGCAATAAGTTGCTGGTGCATTTTACCCTGAGTTAAGAGCAACCATTAAGGTATTAGGAGAACATGGAGACTGAAATATTGCTGGGCACTATGCTAGCATAGAAATAATTGCACAAATGGTTGCATTTTCTCAGAAGGTGCATACAAATGGTCCCAGGTATAGCCAATCATTTTTCAAGTACACCCACAGCCCTCTTTTTTCACTTTTGACTTGGAGGGTAGAAGCTGATAAACCACTAAGAAACTGCCGAGCTCAAGGCTGTGAAAACTGTTATCCAATTGACTGTGTATCTATGGAATCCAGTCTGACTACCTAGACACTTTCCGCAACTCATCCATTTTTGGCGCTGGGGTGCGGTGCTCGCGCAAGCAGCCTCTGGAGAGAGGCTCTCGCGTCCGGGGTCGTTCGGCTCCACATAAGCTTCCTGCTCGTGTGAAAGCCCTACCTCTTCCTTTCGCAGTGCAGCCTGGGACCTGCACTGAGACAGGAAGCATGACCGGCCTGGCTCTCGAGGCTCCACATGCAAGGTAAATGTGTGCGGGGCCCCGGAGCTATGCGTGACCGCGCAGCATTTTTGGCTTCAAGCCGAAAATGAAAAAATGTGTGCGCAGTCTGTGTCAGGCCCTGGAGCATCACGCAAATGTGAGTGCATCATGTGGACTGCTTCTCACATTTGCACAACGCTCAAGGGGCCCTTTCACATCGAAAATGCCATGCGAAAAGGGCCCTAGTGTGTAATAATGGTATGTTGAAAGTCTACTGACCAGAATATGAAGCTTCCTCCATGTCTCATAGCATGTGTCACTTTAGCTAGGAGAAGTCTCTGAGGCAGGAGTACAGGGCCTCAATCAACAGAACAAGTTGGACTTGGGACAAATACAGCAGGGCTGTTGTATCATATTTAATAAGTGAAATAACTCACAGAAAAATGCCCCCCTTTTTTTGTTTAAAAAAAGAAAGGAAAAGGAAAGGACAACATTGCTTCATGTTCAGATTCAGTTTTCCATGTTCAAATATTATACTGTATCCTTATTCTGATTCACGTCCACTGCTACTGAGAATATCTCTATATGACATTTATTATAAAGGGATCTTGTGGCACATTTGAAACTGAGAGAAAGATGTTGTAGCATAAGGTTTTATAGTCTCTGTCTACTTTATCAGATGCAGGAACCGGCTCAGTTTATGAAAGCTTATCCTACAAAATTTGTTCTCTCAGTCTCAAAAGTGATACAAAATCCCCTTGTAAACTGATGAAAACTAACATGGCTGTGTCTTTGACTATTTCTGTATTATATAGTTGAAGCAGTTTGATACTAGAGTAACTTATATGGCTCCATCCTACAGAATTTTGGGATTTGTAGTTTTGTGAGGTACTTAAAATTCTCTGTTAGTGAGCTCTACCTGGACCACAATAAAAGAGTTCTCTCAGATAATTCTAAGTACATCACAAAACTATACAAATTTCCATGTTCTATAAAATGACAAAGCAGTACTGTAACTTGTTACTTTTCAAACTTTTAGTAGCCACGTACTTTAGAGTTAGGCATGGAACAGATAGAACATCTTTGGCTGACACAGTCCAGCAGTTTGAACCTTTAGCCAAACTTCCCAGACCAATCAAAATTAATTTGCCTCATCTGATCTTTGTCTAAAGAACTTAGAGTGACCGTCTCTCTCTCTCTTATCTGTTCAGAATGCATCCCTGAGAAACCATTCTCACACAAACTCCAAAGATAATAAAGATTCACAACATTAAAAGATAGCTCAACACATTGGATTTCTCTACACTTCCCATATTCTTATGCAGGTGAATGCAATAGGACACAAGTATCTGCTTCTGCCCAAAAAGTCATTTAAAAACAGAGAACATGAATGGCAGTTCAGATGAGCAGGCGTCTCCTGCACCTGTGAATACCAAAAAAGATACTCATTCTTCAGGATTTTCCCCAAGGTTGAATTTATAAAATTGTTTATGACAGTGCAAAGTCATCTTCTTGATAACCTTTTTGTTGTCATTCCTTAATTTCCTGTCAGTCTCCCATGATTTGTTTATTAAATTATTCTTCAGTATATAGTTAAATATAAATCTTACCATATGGGCTCATGTTTGTACAGTAGCAAATTTTACCATTCCAAAGAAGGGGTAGGGTGTGGGGATCAGCACATGGGCCACAATTTCAGAAAATCATTCCACTAGTCCATAGGTCCTTATATTTCTTTCTATTGTTCTTTTAGTATTATTTATTATTGTATCCCAAATTATGTCACCAAATTAATATTAACTCAAAAATAGTATTCAGCAAAACCAGAAGAAAACATAAATCAATTAATCAAGGTATCTAGCATCTGAAAGCTGAACAATTATTTACAATTATGTTTCAAATCTAATTGTTCATTTGTTGTCACACCAAATTACTGCATCGAATATACCTCCAACAGATGTTACATCATTTCAGTCTAAGTAGCTGCATGAAGAGGAAACCTGCTTCCAAGTGGTTGGTTGGTTGGTTGGTTGGTTTTACATTGCCCCTTCCTCCTGAGTGAGACTCAAGACAGCTCACAGATTAATCAAAACAAGGTACCTGAGTAAAAATTTAGCAATAAAAAGGGTGTTTTTTTGTTTTGTTTTTTAAAAATTAGATTAGGTACCATATTAAATCATGAATGCTTTAAAACAACATAATATCATTTGAAACTAACTTAAGCTAATCTCTTGATCTGATCCCTAAAACCTACCTTAAAAGTCAGCCAGCTGCACACTGAGCAATGGAATTCTGCAGTGCTGGTGACCAGAGCACTGGAAGATGACATGAGCAACCCTTTCCCACCATCCGGTGATGATGCAAGGAAGAGTTGCAACAGAACCCCACAGGAGTCCCTGCTTTTGCTGCTTGCACCATTGATTGCTGACAGGAGTCAGTTGGTCATATCATCTTGGAATGCTGCACCCACCAGTGCCCTAGAACTCCGCTGCTCCATGCAACTGACTAGATTTTAAGTTGGGCTTGGGAGGCGTTTACGAATGCAGTAATGGTACCATGATCATAAATGTGAATAGGGAAAAGTTCTGTGCTTGTATGTGTAACTGATAATGTACAGCTGGAAACAATGAAGGGACACTAAGCATATTCAGTATTCATTAAGCACTTAAATGACAGTGTTTTATTGGGCAATTATAGTGAAAATAGGAGACGCTCAGTTTTGGAGGAGTACCAGTTTTGGCAGTACAAATTTGATGAGGCAGCAGCAATGGCTTTTGCACTGATACAAGTATCACTGAACTGGTATGTACAGTAGTGCATGAGACAATGTATTGTTCTCTATGAGTTAAGACAGATCAGTAAACATTGCTGCATTGCAGATAACGGCTACTGACTCACATGGAGAAAATGCCACTTATGCAGAAGTATAGTTACTTATGTTGCCACTATATGCATGCTTTGTCTCTTCTTTCTTTCTTTCTTTCTTTCTTTCTTTCTTTCTTTCTTTCTTTCTTTCTTTCTTTCTTTCTTCTGTTCCAGTATGTGGGAATTTGTGCAGTTGGAATATCTGCTTTTTAAAAAAGGATACCTAACTGTTTCTTCCAGGAAAATAGTCACTGGTATATTTTCTTCTCAGAACCCTACATTTTACCTCATGTTGCCCTTCTTCTCACTTCCATCTTTCACCTATTAAAATCCTCGAAATGTTCAACATTTCAATTTCTTATTTGGCATCTGTTTCTTTTGAACTGCCTAAATCACTACAAGAGCTGAACCAGTGGCAGGGAAGTACAGCCTGTTAACCAAATACAGCTCCCATGGCCATTTTAAGGCCTCCAGGACTGTCCTGAAAAACTTTAGAATATATGTATGTATTAAAAAAGACCCCAGAATACACTGGGGGTAGGAAGGTCTTGTTTTGTTCTGTTTGGTTATGTTTTGCTTAGCTTTGCAATGAGAATCTGTTTTATTGCCCTAGGAGAAGCCCTTTATTTTTCAAATAGGAGGTGTCCCATAGTAGGCCCCAAAATGGTGAAATTGCCCCTCATGCCTGGCCAGACTCCCCAAAACTCCACTTACTGATCAGCAGCTGTTGTGACTGACAGGGGTCCGTTATCCTGCTGATTCAGAAATGACTGCTTGCCTTTCTGAGCCCCTTCCATGAGTGACCTCCAGCATGTCAGGCAAAAGAAGGACCTCTTTTGCAAACCCCCTTTCTGCCAGAGATCGCTCGCACGAGGGAGGTTGGGAACATCAGGCAGCTACTTCTTGATCAAATGGAGAATGGGCCCCATTAATCCCAGTGACTGCTTACTGGTAAGTGGAGTTTGGGGGTACTTTCACTATCCCTACATAGTCGCTGAGCAAATTCATAATCGTAGGTCACATTTTATAACTGCTCAACAGGATTCTGGCCCCTCCTTCCTTCCTTCCTTCCCTCCCTCCCTCCCTCCCTCCTCCAAAATTTCATAGAAGGCCAGAGTGGCTGCTGGTTGTTATCTATCCTATTCAAAGGAACCTTGTACCCCCATGTTCTCCACAACATCAGACCAAACTTTGTTCTAATTCAGTTTCCTGTCAGGGCTGATCCACCTATAGACAGCCAACCTGTCAACATTTCCATATTGTCTAGAACAATGGTTCTCAACCTGTGGGTCCCCAGATGTTTGTGGACTTCAGCTCCCGGAAGCCCCAGCCACTATGGTCAATGCTCAGGGCTTCTGGGAACTGAAGTCCACAAACATCTGGGGACCCACAGGTTGAGAACCACTGGTCTAGAAGAATCACTGGGATATATTTGGAGAAGGTATTGCTAGACAAAAATTTCAGTGTAACCTAACAGTCTTCTTTGGATCTAGGCTTTGTTCCTATTAGCAAAAAGAAGGAGAGTCAGACTCCTCTCACCTTCATTCAGCTTCTTCCAGTCCCTGAAAATTGGTGGAGCTGGTTTTCCAGAGCAAACTCTCCAGAGCAGATTTTCAGAGGATACAGTAGATTGAGGGGAGATGGGAGAAGCAGCAAAAGTCTATTTCTACCCCCATCCTCTACTGGTCCTTGGAAGATAAAGTTTGGAGCCAACCAAGTGTTTGTTTGTTTGTTTGATTTTGAATTTTCTGTTTTGTTGCTCTCTTTAATTATACTGGAACTGAGACAGACAGGCAGGCAGACAGACAGATGACAGAAAGATATTCAACAAGACTACTGTCACATTATAGGACGTATCTTTTAGTATATGCGTGTAAGAATAACAGTATGGTATCATGTTTTCACCCATTTTTTAAAAAAACCCAGCAAATATTTAGGCCAATATATTAAAGCAATCCATTTTGGACTAGAGCTGAATTCCAGTTTGGGAAAAGTGTCAGGACTGCATTGGTAATTCTTACCAATTTGCTCCAGTGCCACAGTTTCAGGGGTGTTAACCAGAACTAGGAAAAATTTACTTTTTTTTTTTTTTGAAGTGCAACTCTCAGCCAACAAAGCACATTGACCTTGCTGGCTAGGGAATTCTGAGAGCTGCGGTTGAAGTAGTAACTTTTCCAAACTCTCTGAGAACCAGAGGTTCTGTTTCAGGCAAAACCTTGTATAGCTATAATTGCTCTAAGAACTGACCATTGTCTAAAAAGTGTAATATGCAACACAAGCTTCTACTGTATTAGCAAATACAGTGTGTCCAACCTAGCAGTAAAGAACCAATGTGCCACACAACAGTTAATACAAAATGCTTAAATTGTTAAACACACAGAGCAAGGAACAAAAGCAAAGCTACTAAACCTTATGAAATCAGCAGTGGGCACTGGACACACTCTTGATCATGGAAGCACTGCATTATGCTGACTCCATTTCTACCAGCAGGCCCATTTTCAGAGAATGGCACTGGAGGGATCCTGTTCAAGTCCATGCCATTGAGTTTCCTCCTATTCCTTCATAGTTTTTCATATCTGTATGAAGCCACTGGGTGGGGTCATTAAGAGTTTTGAGGGTGATAACTCTGGGTTTTATATCTCGTTGTTCGGTGCAGCTGGGGTGATGCAGATGCTGGACCAGCGCCTGGATGCTACAATGGGCTGGACAGGAGCCTAGAAACTGAAACTGGGGTTGGAAGATGGCGCCAGCATGAGAGGAGGTTTTTCAATAATTTCTAATACCAGTGTCTTTTTTTGAAATCTTTTTGTGGCTTCATCCTGCCCTGAGTGTTTGATTGTTTGACTTTTCAGAGGCTGGTATACTTCTGTACTGTACTGCGTAGCATTCCTTCTGCTCCCTTATTGTTTTGGATGTTTTGCAGCAATGGTTTTTACTATCTTTGAAGGCCAGCCTCAGCTGCATTTGTGAACAACCTGGAGGAGTGCCCTGGCTGCTGCTTTTGTCTTGTTTTTCTCTTTCTAAGCATATTTGAAGCTTATTCCAATTTACACCTTACACAATTCACTGGAAATAATAATAATAGTAATAATAGTAATAATAATAATAATAATAATAATAATAATAATAATAATAATATTTATTTCTATCCAGCCTCTCCCAGTGGATCGAGGCGGCATTACAAGATATATACATATAATACATTAAAACATTAAAATGTAGCCCATCCTCCCCACCCACCAACCCTTCTATCCCCCTAAAACACATTAACTATTAAAACAAATTAAAAACAAAATTAAAAACAAAGAGACAATTGATGAGAGGCGGTGGAACACTAGTCTGGGAAGGCCTGTCGGAAGAGAACAGTTTTGACTGCTTTTTTAAAGCAGTCAAGACTGGTAATGTGCCAGGTCTCCTCCGGCAGGCCATTCCATAACCTGGGAGCGACCGAAAAGAAGGTCCTCTGGGTAACCGCAGCCAACCTGAGTTCTGATTGGCTGCAGTAAATTCCTCAGAGGACCTTAGTGTGCAAGAAGACAGAAGCAATAGAAGAAGGAGAGGAAGGAGAAGAAAAGCAGAAATTACTAAGATCAACAAGAGGATTAATACAACCAAGCCAAAACAAAGACTTACCACCTACTCGTAAGAAACTGGGAAGAGCTGTGAGTAACTAAAGAGAAAGCTGCCTCCCTGCTAACCTCTTAATCTTACTTTCAGATGGTATTTATACTAAGATTGTCCCAATATATAGGAGAATATATAACGATTGCCAGCCTTATTTTCTTGCAACTTACTCTTCCATACAACTCATTGTACAAGAAAGTAGCCAATGTTTGAAAGGTAAACAACTGAAAATAACAGATTTCAAACAGAATGCAAAATAGTAAAGATAGCAAACAAGATAAATAAAGCAAACAAGATTAAAAATAATCAAATTAACACAGCTGGAAGTTGAAGACTAAGTGTGGCAACTGTGAATGATGGTGGTGCTTACAAGACAGGGATATAAAAACTTAGGTGCCTCTGCAATTTGTATGGAATCCTCTACAAGCAATAAAAAGGGACAAATAAAGCAAACAAAACAAACAGAAATCCCAGCATATTTCTCTTTAGTGGTTACAATAAGGGATCCAGAGCCTGAACTAGACGCAGAGCTAGACTGGACCCTAGTCATAAACAGATCCTATTTGATCCACATAACACGGATGGGATTAATTTGCCTTTGCTGAAAGCAATGAAATTGCCACCCCATTATGGGACTGGAGACATGGAACCATAACAAAATCTCCTAAAGATACTGCTACTGTCTATGAAATAGAGAACATTTTAAATCAAGAAATGAGGCCAAGTGAAATGAAGAATTCAGAACAACTGATGGAACTAATTGGACATGCTAAAGATATGACAAAGGATTTGCAATCAATTAAATCCTACCTGTCTGAATGCAACAGCTTACTAACAGTAATTACGGAAGCATTGGTAAGGATGGAATCCCAACCTGAAACCAACATAGCAACACAAGAAAGAAAGCTAAAATGAGGAACTCTAATAGAAAAGAAAAACCTTCACAAAGTGGTCCTAATGCGTTAAAGAAGAAAAAGAACATTAAGAAGACAGGGAAAGGTTAAAGATCATTATTGAAACTAGAAAAGAGGAACTTCCAAAAACTGTTTAATGTCCTGGGCACAAAGCCAAATGTATCAAGGAACCCAAAGAAAATGGACAAACAATGGAAGGCAAATAAAAAAACACCTAGTCTTGAAGAGAAGAATCAGAAGCCTGTATCTAGATATCATGATAATTCTATTTACCCCTTAAGTAATTCCTCTTGTTCCAGTACTGGGGATCTAGTTACCCAGGATCCCTGGGAAAAGGCACTGAGAAATAGCCCGACTTATAAGAAGAAGATACTGTCTCAAGGTGAGGGTCTCCAACCTCTCACTCTGCAGGATGACTGGAAAAGTAAAACCTGAAACTTAATCTTAGTTAAAAACAAACTGGTAAGTAATAATTACCCTAAACCTAGAGGCATGTTATCTCAATCTGCATGAAGAGCCTACCTAGCAGGTACTTTGGGATTTGTGATTTATGGGATTCTCACTCCTTCAGAAATTCTCCATGTGGAGTATTTGTTTTCCAAGTACACTCATGCCCGTGCAGTTATAACTTTTATAAATGAGCGAACTGCAAAAAAATTATATTCTTCCAGGTCCAAACTGTTAAATTAGGGCATGGTAACTTCCCACTTCTTTGAAAACAGGGCCCCTCCTATTTCAATAATTAACAACCCATCTAGCACAAGCCTTAATAAGAACAACCATAACATGACAACTAACCTCATTTGATTTGACAGATTCTGTACAATGCCAACCCAACCCCCTCAAGATAAACAAAGTTTAGCAAATACTTTCAATGAAACGACTATAGAGGAGGAGGAGTCTTTATTGAAAACCTTTCAGACCTTGCCACCTTTATTACAAACTGAAATCATAGATAGACTAACCTCCCTAACAGCTACTTTACATAATTTACAGAGAAAGGATGACTTAGGAAAGATAAAATTTATTGATATGCAGGAGATTTGAGTAACAGGCAATCCAGAGAACAACAAAATATATGAATAGTCCTCCCAGGGGAAAAAACAGCACACAACATTGATGATCTGGTTGTAATAAACTGCAGCAAAAAATCAGAGGCATCCTCTGCATGTAGATACAAGGCAGCAGATGTGGAATATAATATCAAGGATGAGCATACTGTAACAAAAAGAAGGTGCCAGAGGATTAATGGAGCCATATTCTGATGAAAGTGGACACTTGGATCAGGTTCAAAAAATGAAGTGACAATCAGAGGACAGTGAGG